>JAGVVM010011314.1:0-20730 GCA_019149425.1 Psidium friedrichsthalianum
CTTGGCAACAGGCAAATGATAAACCAAAAGGCTGACCTTCTAATAGTACAATGGTATATAGGACCAAAGCATCCCAATTTCATTTGCTGTTAAAGTTGGAGCGGATACAATGTGAGCATCCCAGTTTCATTTTCGCGCTTCACAATCACAACACATCTTTCACTTGCCCTTGTCGGGTGTCCCTCCCCACGGGCTTCTAGCATTTCAATCTTCACCATAAGCTGCCTGGAAAGAGCACAGGAGAAACTGTCAGATAGTTACCAGTTAACAGGCATGATCCTACAAAAAATCATCGGTGTCTGCGTGATAAGTAGACTGCGAACCGGATGTCATCCTCTAGCTGGTAAGCTCAATGCCAATGGACAGAATGGAAAATTGTGTTCATAATTGGATTTATAACGACGTCAAGGGATGTAATAATGTTATTTTTTTTTGTAGTATGTTTTACTTCAAATTTACGCGGTTAAATTTGTGACATTTAGCAAAAAGCCAATAATTATATTGGAAAAAACGCAACTAAGTATCTTGAATCAATCGACCATTTGTCCATTTTTAACGAAAATTTGAATTTGTACACTAATTACTTATGCCCTAAACTTCCAAAAAAAAAAAAAAAAACATAGCATCATGATCCGAGAGGCAGACAACGAATTTCGGATGCGAAAGGAAACAGAGGACTCGTTTTCGGTGTTACTTGGGCTGGAGATGATGAAAAAGAGAAATACTCCCTCCCCCAAAAAAAAAGACCTTGGGGTGCATTATTGTAAAAGCGAAAAAAATGTGTTCCTCATGATTCATCAGAGTGCTGATTGCGATAATAATTTTGACAATAATAATAATAATAATAATATATGGCGTGTTAGCACTGTCTTCATTTTTTTTATTCTTAGATAAAGTTATGAGATTGAAATTATTGACTAAAATCAGAAATATTTTTGAGCTCACATATCAATATATCGCCAAACAAAGATAGTTTTCTGGAAAATGATTTTTCATGAATTTTTTTTTGTTGAAACAAAAGCACTCTTGATCTCTGAACGAGCTCAACTTGCAGAGTGCATGTGCATATCTAAATATTTTCTTTTTGTTTTTTATAAAAAAGTTTTTTTGTTTTTGTGCTAATCTTTTTTTTTTAAAAAATGTTTTTTTCCCTAATAAATTTCTTTTATTTACATTTTTGCGTTTGCTTGTATAAAAACAAAAAAATAATATTAATATATATTTTTTTAATTATATTTTTTTTTTTTTGTTGGATTACGATTAAAGTGACTATTTACTGTGCTTGTGCCACATTTTATATTTTGCATATTCCAGATACAGTGGACCTATGGACATGGTCTTTTGTCGGAAAATGCTGAGTAACGTCGAGACGTACTGTCTTGACTTTCTTTCCTGGTTTCCCCGAGCTAGAAGTAGGCCCATCAATTCCCCATGCTTTGTACTTGTCTTTTTAACTCCTACTGTGTTCTGGTTTTGGGTTCTTTGAATGGCGAACGGGTTCCTCCTTCTCTGACAATCCTAAATTGTTGGAATGTTATAACTCTGGCTTGGTATTGAGGATGCTCTGGACCAACCAAACCGGATATGAAGAGGGGACCGACTTATATAGAGATACATGTGTCAAATCTATGATAAAGAAGTCTAAGTCAGAAATTAATATGATTGAGCAGATAATATATTATGATGATCCATAATGATGAATGTTTAATTGTGTTGAGGTGAATATGAATTTAATTAAATTATTCGATGGGTGTGCATTTATACCACGTCTTAAACAATCGCTCGAGTGAAGGTATTAGGACTTTGCTAGTGCTCCTAATATGACTGGCCATACTTTGTGTTATTAAACCTTGCCACAGGAACGTTTCCCCAAAGGTGAATCAGAGAGGCATGCTGCAGAGATTCAATGCTAGGCAACAAGCGTGGAAACTTTTAGGCCCTCTTGAGTATTCCTCTGGCAGGCAACCATGTTGAAACAATTTGCAAAGCCGCCCACATGTGTCGCGGATTCCACTAATGTCTGCATGGACGGTTAAACCAACCTTCCTAGCTGTGTAGAGATGATTATCTTTTTAGCGACACATAAGTCACGAGCAGAATGAGTGTGGAAAGTGGGGGATAGTGGTTTGTTGCTTTCTCAGCTGGTTCAATCAAACTCATCCTCCTTTGGAGATAAGTGGGAAATCAAGCTACTTTAAGAGCTGATTGTCCTGATTTCTTTTGTTCACTTCAGAATTTACACTAACAGCCTTATCCTCCCAAGCGAGAACTGGTACATGACATCCTATCTTTGTGTGGATGCATCATTATGCTACCGGCACCCTCACAGCCTACAAAGGGGAGCTTGATTACTATTGCTGCCACAGCTGCTAATCAGTTGGTCTTCCGTGTCCCGATTATAAATGCGTTCTTATGAAATGGCAACAAGTTATCCATGCTTCGGATATGCTGCCAAAATGCCAAAGCCTATGAAGTGGAGCTCTCTGAGTTGCTTGATGCAGTTAGACATATTGGTTTTGCATGTGGGTATGCCATCAATGCTTCAGTTTTATCTCATGTATTGACTGAAGCTAGACTGTTATTTATTGATGGCATAATTATTCGTAATATTGAAATGCTGTATCTGTCATCCGATAGTGGTGTTTTGTGATTTTAGAGCTGCAGGTTGAAGAATTCTGCTCGTAGCTTGGGATTTCCATTTTACTACTCAAAATCCTATGCCTAGATGGGTTCCAACCCAGTGTTTATATTTTCCTAGGAGGCAGGTTATGAGTATGATGAACAGAGCGTTTGACAAAATAATTTTCTGCATATATGCATCTTCCAGTGCAGTTGCACCACCTTATATTGTTTCCAGACTCCCAACCATTCTTGAGGTAGCTGCATCAGAAAGGCTGTAAAGTTGGAATTGTGAGCAATGCTGAGTACTGATATCGGGATGTGATTCTTCCAGCCTTGAGATTAAAGCCAGGTAGACAAACTAGTATTGGATGGCTATCATATAATTGTGGTTTCATAGTTTGCAGTTTAGCTTTACGCCGTGATAAACCTGAATTTATGTTTTGTTGTCCGCACGACCATTCGTGTGGGTTATCATTTCATCTTATAAAGTGTTACTTGTTGAATCCTAGCATCGGATAAGTTGATTTAAGTTTTAACTTGCTTAGTCAATAACAGGGGATTTGATGCTCAATCTTATGGTAGTGTACAAGCATGTACAGGTAGCTTGTTTTGACAGGAGGCGCCATTCCTGAATTTTGTTGTCACCTCAGCTAACTTTAAGTGACAATGTTCTGAGCTTGGTTTCAAGGATCTTGTGTATCAGAGAAGAAATTACATGAGATCTCAGTCTCGCCATTTTCGTTTTGTGTTGCGAGACTTTGTGCACTGATATGGCATCTTGGAAGGGGCAAACTATAATCTTGTGCGCAAAGATTGTCTCTCGCATTATGGAAGCTCTTCAACAGCAAAGCATAATAATGACTTCTCAGTTGCTCCTAGAGCAACAAATTAGATGTTATAGAAAGCCAGAAAGAGCAAAGAAGATAAAATATTTCCGCGAAATCCACCTTTAGAACATGGTTTATGTACAATGCGATTGACCCGATGACAAATCATCTCTTAGGGCTCAAGGAGGCAATAGAGCAAGGGCTCTATGTCGAAGTTGTAGTCTATCCTCCATTTTTATGCTTGGAGATGAACAAGAACTATTCCGCGTGGTCATTCGGAATACTCCTGGGAATTTAGCTCACGTAAAACAGATCGGGTGGTTGCAAGCGGGACTAAAGCAGGATTTCCTCCGGCAGAGGTATGATTTCGAGCACGGACTAGGCCTCAACGACGGCAGAGAGAGGTCACAGGAGCGGGAGTCAAGTCTTTGGAGTTTTCAAGGTGGTGGACAGAAAGTATGGCGCAACGGGACAAACCTGTCCTGATCATAGAGGGGCACTCACAGCCATCCGCTGATGTCGCTCTCCGAAGCCAAATTTCTTGGGATTAGTGGTCACGTTCGCGCGGGATGAAAAAATTTTGCCCAAACCGCCTTGACAAAAGCAGAGTCAAGTCTTTCTCAGCCCCGTTGGATTGTGCCGTGGTAGGGACAACGTCTACTTTCAAACGCAGCACGAGTTTCATATCTTTCTTAGACTATTGCAGAATCCCAGCCGGAACCGTAATCTAGCTTATAGTTGCGGTCATCAATTTATCGGGCAAAAAAGTGTACTCAAAGTTCCAAATCTTACGCATCGCATTGCTGTGCAATGGCCATTCGACTACTGCTTTTCGAGTTTTTTTTTTAATTAAAATAATTAAATATTAAATCATATTTTTATTTCACCGTTCTGTAAAATCTTATATAGTTTTGGAGTGTTAATTTTTGAATTTAAATCTTTTCAAATTTCTATTCAAAATAATAAATTATATTTTTTAATATTTAAATTTTTAGAATAGATGAGAATGATATCATGAAATTTCATGTTCTTTCATCTTTCGGATTTCCTTTATTAAGGAGGGGCCGTAATTGGATGAGGGGAAAGAGTGGTGTCAGACTTCTGAGCGCATTTTCTCCTCCAGATATCACATGTCTATCGGCTATTGGCCAATAGAGCTTCCTCCAACTAGTCTTTCAAACCTCCATCTCGAGAACTCGATTCAGTGAAGCCATGAAAAGCTCCAATGAAGGATCAATGAATGATCAGGTTGGAGAGAGAAGTTACTGGAGATGGAGCAAGCAAGATTTCTTCCCAGAAGAATCCTTCAAGAATTGGGGAACCTACAGATCCGCGTTGTGGCAGATGTGTTTCCGGCTGAAGGATAGGATCAGAAGCAGGTCGGACGATGCCACCGAGCTCGACGAGCTCAGGAGACGGAGCGAGAACGACATGAAACGTTGCCTGAACTGGTGGGATCTCACGTGGGTTGGATTGGGAGGTCACATCGGAGCGGGCATTTTCGTGCTCACCGGCCAAGAAGCCCATAGACATGCCGGACCAGCCATCGTCCTGTCGTATCTCGCAGCGGGCGCATCTGCTATGCTTTCGGTCTTCTGCTACACGGAATTCGCGGTAGAAATCCCGGTGGCAGGTGGGTCTTTTGCTTACTTGAGAGTGGAAACTAGGAGATTTCGTTGCGTTCATAGCGGCAGGGAACATACTCCTGGAAGCCATTGTTGGGAAAGCAGCAGTTGCCCGGGCTTGGACTTCCTACTTCACAAACTTACTGAACCGTCCCTCCAACTCCTTACGCATACGTACAGATCTTCGAGACGGCTACAATCTCCTGGACCCGATCGCCGTCGCTGTTCTGGTTATTACCGCCACAATCGCGATGATCAGCACGAAGCAGGCCTCTCGCATCAACTGGATAGCGTCTGCAATCAACACCGTGGCGATTCTTTTCGTCATAATTGCTGGATTCATTCATGCAGACACTTCTAATTTAACTCCTTTTATGCCTTATGGGCCTAAAGGGATCTTCCAAGCAGCGGCAGTTGTCTATTCGGGTATACCGGATTCGATAGTATAGCTAACATGGCCGAGGAAACAAAGAACCCCTCGAGAGATGTACCAGCAGGACTGATCGTATCGCTGTCGATCATCACGTTGACATACTGCTTGATGGCTCTCGCGCTTAGCATGCTGCAGAAGTACTCTGAATTAGACGAAAACGCAGCCTACTCTGTGGCTTTTCAAAGCGTGGGAATGAGGTGGGCGAAGTATCTGGTAGATCTCGGAGCTCTGAAGAGCATGACAACTGTTCTTCTCATCGGGGCACTTGGCCAAGCACGGTACACCACTCATATCGCGCGAGCCCACATGATCCCGCCGTGGTTTGCCCTCGTCCACCCGAAAACCGGAACTCCCATCAACGCAACTCTCCTAATTACCATTGCGAGTGCTCTCATCGCTTTCTTCTCGAGCCTGGGCATACTCGCAAGCTTGTTATCCGTAAGCACGCTATTCATTTTCACGATGATGGCAGTCGCCGTCCTCGTGAGGAGGTACTATGTACGAGACAAGACTCCTCGACAGAACCTATCGAAGCTGGTTGCTTTCTTGCTGATAATTTTAGCATCCTCTGTAGGAACTTCGGCTTACTGGGGATTGAACCCAAATGGCTGGATCGGGTACTGCGCGACTGTACCGCTTTGGTTCTTGGGAACTTTAGGGATTTACAAGTTCTTGCCGCAGCAGAGAACGCCGAAGCTTGGGGAGTTCCGCTCGTCCCATGGCTTCCATCACTGTCTATAGCAACAAATGTGTTTCTAATGGGGTCATCGGGTTCTGCTGCTTTCCTGCGATTTGTAATATGCACCATAGTAATGCTTATGTACTATCTTCTCTTTGGGCTCCATGCAACCTATGATACGGCGCATCAGCCACAGCAACCCGAGGCAAAACTTCAGGAGGCGGACATTGAAGACGACGGCAAAAGCAACTCGCGGGAGGCGAATGTTTCTTTCCCTTTGAAGGTCACACACTTTTCAAGCTCTAAATCTCTATTGGCCATTTAGGCACATAAACATATTAGGAAGAAACTTCAGCAAGTTTTAGATAGACCATAGCAAGAATCTGCCACTTCCTTTGCCAGAAACAACAAAGCTAGTAGCTTTTCTGCCTAGTAACTCCATAGCCTTACATGCTTTCATTTTGCAGCCGGCTCTTGAGCAAAATTTCTTCGGTCGGCGAGAGGTTTCTCTGTATTCATTTCACGGAGAATACCCAAAACCAGCGCCGAGAGATGTGTTCCAGTAGAACACAAAATTGACTCAGAAGATCAGCCTCTCGAGAGTATTGTACAGAGAACTATTGTGACCACCTATTCACATTTTGTCATGATAGAAGAACCACAATGCACAATAACAACTGTCCCATTCTAGTAGAATGATTCTACCATCACTCCAGCAAGTTCTGGCTTCTACCCATACTCTAGGAACTTCCAATTGCCAATGCATGACTAAGATGCATTTCCACTGGTTTCTTGTTCCCTGTGATGCATGCAGACTGACATGCCGGGTAAACACGGAATGAAGCCAGAAGATTCCAATTCGATTCGAATGGGACTTGTAATTAAGCTGAGAGACTTGTAATATAAGCTGAGATTGCTCTTACTCCTTTTGTTGGACTACAAGCTCACTGGCTCCTGAAGTGGTTGGTAACTGATGAAAGCATGACACTCAGACTCGGAATTACAGAGATATATCTCATCCTTTGGATTAGTAATAGCACGTTTCTGGCAAACCACACGAGACGATCGACAATTGTAATTCAGCTGAGATTGTGACGTATGTCCATATCTGATTCTGAAGGTGAAAGTAAGAAGAGTTTAACCCAATCGCAATTTCCCAAGCCGAGATACCGGCACTCTAGAGCCATGGGTTGCTTGGCACCAGGCAAACTAAAGCGAAGGCTGATTCTCAGGTACAAAGTCATAGAGACAAAGCATCCCAGTTTCATTTGCTGCGCTTCACAGTCCACGACACATCTTTCCTTGGCCCTTCTTGGTGGTCCCTTCCCACGGGGCTTCAACATTTCAATCTTCCATAAGCGCTTGGAAAAGAAGCACAGGGAAGAATATCAGGTATTACAGTACACAGTGCATGATCCTAAAAAATTCGTCAGTGTCTTGTGTGATAAGTAGACTACGGAAACGGATGTCATCCTCTAGCTGGTAAGCTCCAATGCCAATGGACGAAGTGAAAAATTGTGCATTGATGAAGAAAGTAAGCTAGGTGTTAAAATCTCTCTTCATTTCTTTGGATCTGGCTTCCTCACAATGGGGTCGTTTCTAATAGCCATTTATGCTGAATTTCATGTCAAACCTAAGAGATTTAGAGAAAGTAAATAATGGAATGATAGAACACAAGGCCAATATAAATATATATACAAGGAAGGGTATAAAACATAAATACATATACTGAAGGGAAAACACTAGTCCTAATATATTAATATATATCTAACACCCCCCTTCAACTCAAGGTGGGGTTACTAATGAGAGTTGGAAAGAAGAGCAGCAAATTTTTTTGAGTAATAGATTTTGTGAATAAGTTGGGCAAGCTGGGCCTGCAGAGGCCGCAAAGGGAAGAGAAATGATGTGTGCTTGGAACTGATGTAATCAATGTCGATATGCTTGGTACGCTCATGAAATACTGGATTTGTAGCAATGTGAATAGCACTCTTGTTGTTACAATGAAGATGAATGGAAGCAGAGGAGGCAACACCAAGATCAGCAAGGAGACGACAAAGCCAAATAATCTCAACTGTAGTGTCAACCATAGCATGATACTCAGACTCAATAAAAGAGTGATACACAACAGACTACTTCTTGGCACACCACGAAATCATGAGAATCACTTAGAAAGACACAAAATCCTATAATAATTTTGTGGTCAGTAACATTCGCTGCCCAGTTAACATCATAATAAGCATGTGTCGACCTAAAAATTTCGATCGGTGAAAATTTCAGGTTAACGGATTATAGGTTAATTAGATTAACTAACCTAATATAGACTCTCCCAAGCCCTATCGAATCGCAACTTTGATTTTTTTTTATCACATGATTTTAGAATTTGGAGTCGCCACTAATAATTTTTTGGTAGGTCGATTAGAAACCTAAGTAAATTAGCGGAAGAACTAATTACTTCTACGAACCAAAGATTATGGGTTCGGGGACTTGGTTACACTAGTTAATTAAAACTAATGCCCTTTCGATACCTTAATTTCATGGATATCCTAATTTTGGCAACTCAGCTTGGTTTACTCCTAAAGCTCTAGTGAGGTGTTCTCTTTTTGTATTTTCACTTTTTAGATGAATGCATGGCTGGTAATGGGTGTATGGATAAGCAAAACGCGAATAGGAAAATATAGACACGCGAATATATACATGCGAACGTGGACATGTAATCATGAACATGTGAGCATAGATATACAAATATGACATGCAAACGTGAACATACGTTTACATGCGAATGTGGACACGCAAATACGGCATACGAACGTAGACATGAGGATTCGATATACAAATAATCATCAAAAAATAGGATTGGCCAGTCGAAATGGCTATTTCCTAATTTTTTGGGATTTTTCTGAATTTCTAAAATTTTTCAAGACAATTTACCTATGACGGAAAAAAATCGTCATTTTGAAAAAATCAGGAGGAAAATCATCAAAATAGGATTGGCCAGTCGAAATGGTCCGTTTCCTAATTTTTGGGATTTTTCTGATTTTTCTAGAATTTTAAAAGACAATTTGCCTATGTGGGGCAAAATCGTCATTTGAAAAGATTAGGAAGGGAAATCAACAAAATAGGATTGGCCAGTCGAAATGGCCCGTTTCCTAGTTTTTGGGATTTTTTTTTTGAATTTTTTTGTTTTGCATGAATATACATGAATTAATGACAATACGAATACGTATGCGTTATGGCAAAGTACGCATGAGCTATACTATATGAAATGCACATTAATGACATTTTTTTTGTATTTTTTGAATGCTTGGGCTTCCCATTCAGGGGTTTAATAGTGCAGAAATTAAATTGCAGAAAAAGTAAAAAGGCAGTAAATAAAGAACCTCCAACGGGTGGGTCGGCCTTCCTATTCTGGGGTTTGATAGTGCAGAAATTAAATTGCATAAAGTAAAGGTAGTAAATAAAGAACATCCAACGGGTAGTTTGGCCTTGGCTCGGCCTACCCATTCTGAGATTTGACGGTACAGAAATTAAATTGCAGAAAGTTAAGGGCAGTAAATAAAGAACCTCCAACGGGTGGGTCGGCCTTCCATTCTGGGGTTTGATGGTACAAAAATTAAATTGCAGAAAGTAAAGGTAGTAAGTAAAAAACCTCCAACGGATGGCTCGGCCCCTACCCATTTTGGGGTTTGACAATATAAAAATTAAACTGCAAAAAAATAGAATATAGTAAATAAAGAACCTCCAGCAAGTGGCTCGACTCACCAATTCTGGATTTAATAATACAGAAATCAAAATATAGGAGATGGAATACAAGAGATCTTTACACCACCAATATAGGGGGCAGAATCTGCCGCAATTTGGGATTCGGATCTTTTAAGCAAAAAATGCAGAAAATTGCAATAAGAATACGACATGTGAATATGACACGGCATAATTGAAATTTAAATCAATCTATTGAGGTAACGACATTCTCGAAGGTTTTAATGGTTAGGATCGTTACCTAACTTGACGGATTTGATTGCCGAATTTAGACCTCATGTTACCTTATGGATCAAGATTGTGGCTCAAACGACAGGGATGAACTCGTAACTTGTGTTAATCGGTAGAGAAATTGGTGATGGTACACCTAGATTTAAACTCTCACCATCTTCAAGACTCTCTTTTGGAAAGAATTTTCTCTCTCTTTTTATTTTTTTTCTCTCTAATTTTTCTTCAATCTCCCAAAATCCTCTCAAACATTTCAAATTTCTCTCCAAAAAATATCCCATTCTCCAAGCTCTCTTCTTCCTCTTTTATAGTCAACTCATTTATCTCCCTTTTTAATTCTCCACTAACTCTATCTCCCATTCTAATTCTCACTAACTTTTCTTCATCTTCATCGTTCCCTTCTCTATCTCTATCTCCCATTCTAATTTCTCCACTAACTCTTCTTCATCTCCATCTTCCCTTCTCTATTCTCATCTTATTTTCCCATCTATTCTTCTCCATCTTCCCTTCTCTATTCTAATCTTATTTTCTCCATCTTCCCTTCTCTATTCTAATTTCTCCACTAACTCTTCTTTTAGTTATTTACAAAATAATCCCTCAAGTGTTAGGTATTTGCACTCTAGTCCTTGAGATTTTTAATGCAAAATTCAACTAAGCCCTTTTACAAAATTGAGTCATTCTGGGTACATGGCCAAGATGAAATTCAAACTATTAGAGGATAATGTCACAACTCCTCAAAGTGAAAATAAAAATAAAATGACTTGATTGGTTTTTTTAGGGCCGATTCGAGATTATGCTCGTGAAGGAACATATGATCCAGAATTGTATTTTTTGAATTTGTTATGGCCAACATGAAAAGGGAATTAAAAGAAAAATATTGACTATTTTTGTGTATTTTTGTGGCCTCAAATTTTTAGGTATTTTTTATTTTTCCAAAAAAAATATTAAAAAATATGAAAAATATGAAAAATCACTTTTTATTCAAAATTGGTTCTTAGACTTGGCTAAGGCTTCCAAAATTATTTTTCAATTTTCTCATTTTTTCTTGATTTTCTATGAATTTTCGAAAATAAATAAAATAATGCTGAAAAATACTAAAAATATGAAAAATCATTTTTTGTTCAAAGATGGTTTCCTAGGCTTGGCCAAGGTCCCCAAAGTTGATTTTTTTAATTTTTATGGATTTTCTATTAATTTTTTAAAGAGAAAATGTGATTAAAAATTAGGTGTCAACAGCATGAAGAGCAAGTGAGGAAGTTGATGAGAGAAAAACTGAGCATGTCAGAGTACCACGAAGATATCGCAGAATCTGAAGCACATCAACATAATGACCGTACAGTGATCAGCTACAAACTGACTAACAAGATGAATAACATAGGCGATATTATGAGGAGTGGTAGTAAGACAGACAAGACTACTAATAAGAGCCTGGTAGCGAGTGACATTAGACAGAGTCTCACAATCATCCGGACGAAGCTGTAAATGAAGTTCAATGGGTATAGCTGCAGTATGAGTATCAGATAACTCAGCATGAGCGAGAATGTCAATGTTGTACTTCTGCTGGGAGAGAAGAATACCATGTCGACTATGAGCAACCTTAATACGAGAAAATACATAAGAAACCCAAAGCATTCATAGCAAACTAAAGGCGGAGATGTTGCTTAGTATAAGCAATATGAGCTGAGTCATCCCAGTAATATTCATATCATCAACATATAGTAGCACAACAACACAACACGTAGGAGAGGTGTGAGTGAACATAGCATGATCATTCTCACTTTAAATAAAACCAGTTGAACGAACAACATCTACAAGGAGCTGAAACCAAGCTCGAGGAGCTTGTTTAAGACCATAAAGGGCCCGACAAAGACGACAAACCTGATCAAGAGAATGAGCAAGACCAGGAGGTGGTTGCATATAAAGTTCCTCATGAATGGCGCCATGAAGAAAACATTCTTCACATCAAGTTGAAAGAGAGGCCAATGATGAATAGAGGATACTGCAAGAAGAGTGTGAACGGAAGTCATTTTGGCAACAGGAGCAAAGGTCTCGTCATAATCCATCCCATATTCCTGATCAAAACCATGCTGCGAGACGCGCTTTATAGCGCTTAATACTACTATCAGAGTGAGTCTTGATTTTGTAGATCTAGCGACAAGATATCAAAGACTTCCCTGATAAAAGAGGCACAAGATTCCATGTATCAGTGCGCTCAAGAGCAGACAACTCTCAGACATAGTATCACCCACTCGACATGTCTTATGGCCATACGATAATGTGATGCTTCCTATAAAGTGTGGACAGAATCCATAAAGGAACCAAACTCATCAGAATAATTCATAGCCACTACATACCTAGCTAGAGAATGGCGATCTCGCGGAGGATATGTCAAGGGGACGGTGGGCAAGAATTGTCAAGAGGCGTCGAAGTGGCAGGTGAAATAGACAAAGGAGGTGGCATAACGGGAGAAAGTGGTGACATTGGGTCAAACGGAGAAGATATAATAGGAGGACCAAGGTTGAATCAAGAGGAAAATCCATAAAAGTAGATGGAGGGGATTGTGAAGAAGTAGAAGAGGCGAAAAGAATAGTAGGTGCTTAACGAACTGAACACTATGAGAGATATGAATATGCCATGAAGAAAAATCATACCACCTGTGGGCTTTATGTTCTATGCTGTAGCCCAAGAAAGGACACATAAACGACTTTGTAGAGAGTTTGGCATGCTCATGGGTGGAAGAAGCACATAACACGTACAACCAAAAACACGAAATTGGTGATAAATAGGTAGTTCGAAAAAAGACGTTGGTGAGAGGCAGCTTTGGAGAGGGAGAGAAGGAAGTTGATTTGTGAGATAAACATCAGTGGAAAGTGCTTTAACCCAAATTCAGTGGGAAGGGAATTAGACAACAAGAGAGCATGAGTATTTTCTAGAATATGATGATGTTTTTGCTCAGCAAGACCATGTTGAGCAGGAACATTGGGCTAGGACAATTGAGGTGAGGTTCCTTGAGAAGTTAAGAAATAACGAAAAGCTGTAGAAAGATACTCCCACTCGAATCAGAACAAAAAACTTTAATAGTTTTAGAGAATTGAGTGAAGATCATGGCTATAAAGTCTTTATAGGTAGAGAGAAATTCATCACAATAACGCATGAAATAAACCCAAGTGTAATGAGAATAATTATCAATAAATGATACATAATACTTGAAACCACTTTTAGAAAGTGGGGGGCAAGACTCCAAATACTTGAAGGTACTAAATCAAAATAGGTAGTGGAAACACAAAAACTAACAGGAAAAATAGGTGCATATTATTTACCTAAAGGACAATTAGTACAAGAACGCATAACAGTAGTTGAAACATGCCCAAGTACACCCTACTGATGCTGAAACGACAAACATGATGCAGATATATGACCTAGACGCTAATGCCAATAGTTAAGGTTGAAGATGTGAGAACAAGTTGAGGTGAGGGAAGCTTGAGATGCTGCATCGTATACAATCCTCCATGTCTACTATGCCTGCCAATCATCTAGCCACTCGTACGATCCTACAAAACACAAGAATCAACAATAAATGTTATCATATAACCCATATCAGCAAGTTATCCAACAAATAAAAGATTAAGGGCTAAGTTGGTATATGCAACACATTACGCACATTAAAGTTGCCAAGGATAGGAAGAAGGCCTTACATAGTAGTAATAAGAGAGGATCCATTGGCTATAAAGAACCCTTATGAATTTTTGAGTGCAGTCTACTGAGTGAGATGTGATTAGAGGCAGTCATTTGATGAGCAGTCCCAGAGTCAAGATTCAGGAAGAACTATAACTTCAGGATTGTGCAGCAGCTACGCTAATAATAGAGGAGGATGCACCAAAAGAACCAAGATGAAGTTGAGCAAAAATGAGAAAGCTGAGCCTCAATATTAGCAAGATGATCATCCAAGACGAGATGAAGTGGCATGATCCACATATCGAGAAGGGACAGGTGCAACTAAGCGTGAAGGTGCATAGGAAAGATCAGCATCTTCTAAAAATCTATCCTTAGAATGTCCATTTTGCTTACAATATTTACAATAAAAACATGAACCTTGCTAAGAAGAGGCACGTTGGGAACCACACATAGAACCATGCATAGAACTACGTTTAGAACCACGATGAGAATAGCCAGATTGGAAACTACGTTGAGAGGAAGCACACTGGAAACCCTACTGATAGGAAGTCAGTTTTGTGGGGTGACCAATACTGTAGAGGGATCTAGAGATGGAGGAGCACCAGAATTTCTCGTCTAGTTCCTCAGCCTGAAAGCTCCTTGATAGCATTAGAAAGAGATGGTGCATGATATGATAGAGAATCTGACTTCGAATTCCCTCAAAATCTGGTGAGAGTTGCATGAAGAATTCGTAAAGACGATTCTTGTTTTGATCTTCAAGTTAAATGCAAAACAAGCAGTGCAACCCGCACATGTGAGACATGCTGGGCGAGCCAACAATCAAGTTGGGACTGAAAAAACGTCATATAATTATAAAATTCATGAATAGATTTGTGTGCCTTGAGTGGCACGACAAAGTTCCTGCATAAACTGATAAACACGAACAGAACCTGTTTATGTAAACATCTCATCAATTGATCCCATAACTGTTTTGCACCAACAATTTGAGTAAATTGGGGAGAAGATCAAGGCTAATAGAACCAAATAAGATTGTCCATGCTTTTTGATCAATAACATGCCAAGCCCTAATTTAGATTCGCATTACGTAATCTGATCAGTACTAGGTTTGGACTTAGCAATATTGGACAAAGATATAGGACAGGAACGAGTGCCACCAACATGCTCATATAAATCATGATAAACAGAGCAGCAGTCATTGATGGTTTCTAAATAACATAACTTTTTTAGTCTCCTAAAAAATCTCAACTTTTGATTTTGTCCCAAATCTACCACAGTTAGTAAACACCGTTCATGAATCTTAGGTGGCATTTCATTTCATTATTTAATTACATCTCAACTATTGACGTGGGAAAACAATCTCCAAAATGTCATCTCTTTAGCTTAGCAAATAGGGGTCCTTTTCAATCGTGCTCTCTCTTTCCATTCTCTCCCTTCATCACGCAGAATCCCAACAGCCCCGACTCCTGCCGTCCACTACTGCCGAGGCCCCAGGTGATTCTTGTTGACACCTGATTTTTAATCATCTTTTTCTCTTTTAAAATTAATAGAAAATCCATAAAAATTCATAAAATTGAAAAAATCAACTTTGGGGACCTTGGCCAAGCCTAGGAACCAATTTTGACAAAAAAAAATAATTTCCATATTTTCTGATTTTTCGGTATTTTTATTTTCAAAAATTAATAGAAAATCCACAAAAATTCATAAAATTGAAAAAGCAACTTTTGGGACCTGGCCAAGCCTAGGGAACCAATTTGACAAAAAATAATTTTTCATATTTTTCGCATTTCTTTTATTATTTAAAAATAGAAAAGCGTTTGAAAATTAATAAAAAAAGCGTTGAAAATAATAAAAAAGTCAGTATTTCTCCTTAATTTCTCTCTCATATTGGCCATAGAAAATCTCCGAAAATTAATCTGGAATCGGGAATTACTTTTAATCTCGTTTTTAGATTAATGAAAAAAAAAAGAAAAAAATTATTAATTAATTAATTTAAATTTAATTTAGAAAGTTCATTTTTAGCTTTATAATTTCGATTTTTGCATTTCTGGAATCGTAACATTGTCCTCTAAGTAGTCCAAGTTTTTTTAATGACCTGATCGTGCGTTTTTCCACTATCGCGTTCGTTTTTCCGAATTGAGGTGGTGTTTGATAACAAAATACCCAGGAAGGGATTCGGCAGGGAGGACAATGGATGTTATGACGAAGATGAGAGGGTACACCTTTATTATTAAGATATTGCGGCACTTGGAGACATGCAGTATTTGAGGAAGACTTTATTTTGCTAAAGCATAACAACTTGCCGCCTCCCGCTTAATGCTCCACGCCATTTACACAGGCATGAGTGGGCCCCATATCGAGAAGGTGTCACACTAAGGGCAAGAACGCCAAATTTCTCAAACGCTCGGTAACATGGGCCTAAATTGGGATGTTGTGATTAATGAAGTACGTGAATCTGCATTAGAGTCGCTATGGTTATGAAGGACGGAACGTGATGTAGATGCAGACTTTCCACAATCGGTTGTCTCATCCTCCATAGCCATAGAGCACGGCACTTTCGGTGTAAAAGACAGGAAAAACGACAGGGCCAAAGGAGCTCCACTGAAGAAAGATAAATAGAATTAAATAAATGAAGGAATCCAAGGGGAAGCTGTCTATGCATGTCCACGGTGCCGGTCAGGGAGGCCACTTTCGACCTAACCTCTATGCCAGGCTCGGAATTTCATCTTCTGCCAAAGAAGCTCCTCGTACTTTGCGCGCAGTTTGACGATAAGCCATCTTTGCTGACTTCACCGCAATTGGTTGTCGGCAAATAGACGAGACAACGACAAAGGAAGTTAAGAATGACGGTCAAAAATTGAGAGAAGAAAAGCTGAGTGAGAGGACACCATAATGGGCGGGTATGTATAGTGATGAATGCATGATGAAAGGGGGAAAGTGGACTGGAAGACCTCGGTGGGAGGGTGTCGTCAAGAAAAAGGGATCCCACTATGACCGAAAGACAAAAAAAATTGGTCGGCCACAATCAAGAAAAAAAGAGAGGGACCGAACTTGGGGGTGGAATAATGAAGAGAACGAAGATGAATTCGAAGAAGTGAATATTGACAAGATCCGAGGGAGAGCTCCTTTATACCGCCACGAGGAGGAGAGGTCACTCATCGGCGAAGAATGAAAAGATACAGAAGGTTCCTCTGGAGGAGTGGGGAGATCTGAGCTTTGTTGGTCCCGTTGGAAAATGGAGGGCTTGCCGCGGAATATAAAGAGTATCTTTGCCTGAGTTAGAACTTTCCTCGGGGTATTTTCTCGCCATTTTTAAGCTGGTTTTGCAGCGGATACACTCAGCGGGGAGCATATTCAAGGTCTAGGAGCCGTCAAGAATACGCTTCCGGAGCGGTGTCCGTGAATTCGACATCAACGAGTCCAAACGTTGCCCCAGCGATTAAGGAATGCAAGTTTTCGGTACCGGTTGAATCGTGTATGAAATAAGTCTCACCGAGCCAAGTCGGCAAGTATTTGCGTTTGCAGGTGATTGGTTACCCCGACACGAGCTGTTGTTGCGTTCCCGATCCGTGAGTGTACCGATCTCTTCCACGACCATGATATGACTATTAGTCATATCTCTTGGATGAGACGAAATACATCACAACAGAATCTGCTGTGAACGATGTCTCACTATAAGGCACTGGTTCTAAAGAGAATTACAATATGGAGAGCTACTTCACGTCCATTTAGAGGATGTGGGCAGTTATCACTAAAAGGAAACAATAAAGAAGAAGGGAAGTGAAGAAGAAATGTTTCTTTTTTTAGGAAATCCTTTCTCACAAATTTTGCTGTCCATTGTCCACATTCTCCACTGAACCAGAAGAACACTCCGACTCATCCGAATGTTTGATTTTGCAGGTGTCCGAAGACACACTCTCGAATCCCCCAGGGCTGTGGAGAATCTTTGTCGTAAAACCAGTTGTTGGAGCAATCGAGGGGCGAACGCTCCGCACACGATATAATTGAACCACCGTTTGTCAACCTGTGACCTTTGCGTCCGAGTTCAGTTCGAAGCATGAAACAAAATCGATGGATTGTTTGAATTGGCATTTTTGCGCGCACAGCTCGTTGTCAATCGTGAGCTTCATCCGCGGATCCTTGACGCACACTCGAGTTTCGTTTGGTCAAAGTGAAGGCTTGATCATCAAATTGTCACAATCGAATCGGATGAAGGTAATCGTAATTAACTGGGATATAGTCCTACTCGAAACTCTGAATATTGTATAAGTTCATTTGCAGGAGTTGATTGTATGCCATATCTCCAAGTTTGTTTTTGGTGTGATGAATATTTGGGTTGCCTTGACATGGAAGTATTTGCCTCATTAAATTTAAAGAACGGAAAGTTGAATTAACTCTGGCGATAATATCTATACTCGCACTTGTGTTTTTTTGAAGTATTTTCGCCGGAGTCAGAGTGATGGGCGATTTATTCAAAAATGTCTTTTGCAATCTGTAAAAATATTCAAGATATATATAGAAAAATAAATAAATATAAAAAAATAATAATAAATAATAAAAAAATGAAAAATGGAATGAAAAAATCAATAAAAAATCATTACAACAATGTCTCAAAAGGAAATGTAGAAAATAGTCAGGAAAATTAGAGAAAATTCGAAAAGTGAGAAAATCTCAAAATTAGGAAACGGGCCATTTAATTAATGGTCAATTACAATTTTTGGATGAACTCCACCCGATCTTTCAAAATGACGATTTTTGCCCTAGGGTTAAATGTCTCGGAAAATCCAGAAAATTCAGAAAATTTCAGAAATTAGAAATGGGTCATCGACTAACCAATCTATTTTGCGTTAATTTCAATCCCGATCTTCCAAAAATGACGATTTGCCCCTTAGGGCCAAATGTCTCAAAAAATTTCGAAAAAGCCCTAGAAAGTGGAAAAAAGGAATGGGACCACATCAACTGGTGACCAGTTTTCATTTCCCGATTCCCTTTGAAAAAAATGACCATTTTACTTCTGATCAGTTTGGTCCAAATATTCGAGTTACACCCCAAATGAGTTTGCAATGAAATGCGGACCGAAAGGGCGTTGTAGAGCAATCTAGCGTAACCAAGTCCCTGAACCATTTTCTCTGGTTCGCCGAAATAAATTAGTTTTCCCACTAATTTATTTAGGTTCTAATCGACCTCCAAGAACGATTAGTGGCGACTCCAAAATGAAAAAATCATTAAACAAAAATCAAGGTGCGATTCGGTAGGGCTCGGGAGTGTCGTGTTAGGATTTTAACTATCTAAAAATCCTAATAATCCGTCACCTTAAAAATATAATTTTTCCGGGCTGACGACAATTTCAATAGTCGCCAACTCTGATGTGGCATCACCCAAGACACACAAATGCTGTCGCCGGCCTCTTTTCGGCACCCTGTCCACGACCTCTATTAAGTCCTCAGGACTAACGAGCCTACCACCGATGACAACCGTCGCAGCACGGCCCTCTGTGACTACGAGACCGCAGCCTCGACGCTGCTTTGACATCACTTCGTATAACATTTGAAGTAATAAGAAGAAGATTCATTAAGATCTTGCTGGGGATTCCCATAAATTGATATGTGTATATGGGGTATCCTCTAATCTATCTCGAAAGAATGAATGCGAGGCGAGCGACAGTTGGAAGCACATTCTGATCAATGTGGAAGAATCAGGGTTTCGTTCAAAAGATGCGAAACACTATCTTTCTTACTAAGTTAGTGAAAATTTGAGGTGTTTCGAGGGATTTTGTGCTTCTGGCTTTGCATTTTAAGGCTTCGGGTTTGGGAAAAAATAGAGGAGAGATGCGAGTCACTGAAGGAGTGGTTCTGGAAATTTTGGGCTGGCTAGAGTGGTGAGACATAAGAAGCGAAGGAGCTTGTTACTGCAATTACGAAAGGAGAGGAAAAAGAAGGTTAAGTCTTGCTATTGTTCTTTTGGTTTATGTTTCTTAATCCACAATTTGTCTTAGGAGTTAAGATGCATTGGATGAACTCAGTATCATATTGGTGTTACGGATCTGCCGGCTGGTAGAAAGTCGCATATCAATTTGATAGTGGAATGTGTTAATTCTGGAGCGCCCAGTCAATTGCTTACAATGGAAACTCTGTATAGTGTGGAAGCCAATCATAAAGTGTTCATCACAAATCTCAAATTTTCGCTTATCATGTGCCTTCTCCAATCGATTCACATAAGTGTTATCATGCTTCTTATAAGAAGATTGTACGGTGCTCTTTGAAGTCGGCATTATGGTAAGCTTTACAGTATTCATTAATACAAAATGAGGGCAACTGTAGAGAGCAACCATCACAAATTTATTCATTCTCTCATGGAGGCTTCGCCCCATAGACCATCAACGAGTAGCTATAACGGGCATCTTGTACGCAAATACCACTTTTCCTAGCTCAAGGAGAAGGAAGCTGTCACCATCTCCAAGTTTGCATCAACGAAAAAGGTTGCAAGTGTCATTCCCAAGCCTAAATTATCATGATGTTTTTGGTATTTGGCGGTCTTTATGTGTGCCTTTTTGTTTGGTAATTAACCATCTTGTGGGAGCTAGTGAAATTGATTCCTCCGTTGGCTTCACCCTGTGACAGTCTTGTATTTCCTATAGTTGGACGATAAATGCAAGCGAAGAGACTGAGGTTGAACTGAGGTATGAAAAATGTTTGAGCAAATCCAAAGATTGGCATTTTGTGATTTTATCTATATGCATATTTCGCTTGGTTTGCTTGTGGTTTGTTCTACAGTATTTCTATCTATGAGCTGTGATTTTCCACTGATCTATCGATCACGATACCCCTTTGTTCTGCATATCTCCGTGTATTACTCTATCTTCGACCTTGACCTAGCTACTCATCAATA
>JAGVVM010011317.1:0-19866 GCA_019149425.1 Psidium friedrichsthalianum
GGAAGTAGGCGCTAGCCATGGTTTCAAGGACGGTTGGCGGTAACATGAATGCAAGCGGATCTACGGACCAAGCCCCTTGGAATGAGGTGGAAGGATAAGTGCAAATATTCTCTTAACAGAGTACAAGGTAAGAATATAATTAAGATTCTGCTGCCAATTAATTTCGCAAAAAAATTCAGAGTAGTTTATTCAATAAGAATGAATAGGAGGTTAATGCACTTAAAAAATGTAAGGTGACATATAATGAAAATTAAAATAAAATTGAAGAAAGGTAGATGTTAAAATTTTTTATAGCTTTATTATTATGTTTGCTTTAGATTATAGAACCCCCATAATTTGAATTTTGTGAAATCATTATTCTAAAATTTTAGAATAGAGAGGGGTTTGGCGGTTTTTATTACTTGATTGAGTGATTGCAGGTCAAATAGGCTGTAAATTGAACCAATCGTGTGTATACTGGCTTGGGCTACTTTGTGGTTTTTTTGCAATTCAGTAATAAAGAAATTTGATTTATGTAAAAGCTGAAATGACAAATATGGTTTTGTTCATTTCTTATCATGGAAACCCCTAGCTGGTGTCATGTTAGACCTTTCTTCAGTAAGTTACCATTTAAAAAAATGCATTGCTAACATCTAACTCTTGGAGTTTCTAGCTCCTTTTCACATCCAATGAAATAACTACAAGGATGGTGGTGCTTTAACAATGAGACATAAGGGCATGTTTGGCAAATAATTGTAATGTTTGGTTATGTTCCCCAAAACAAAAGAAGATGAAAAAACTTGTTTGGTAATGTAAATAATTTTGCGTTCTAATTATCAAATCTTTGATCTATTCTCAGGAGCAGATTTGGAGCAAAAATAATAATCATAAAAAGTTTTGATTTTGTTCAATCACTTTGAGAAAACAAGACCAACAAAGGCTCTCACTTTGTTTTTGCTGCTGCTTGTCAGAGAAAAAGGAAACTAAAAAATTTTTAAAAAACATTTAAAGATGATTTATTTTATGAAAAAATAAAAAATATTAAAAAATTCATTGTATTGCCATTAAATTATTTTAGCAATATCATTTTTCTTAAAAAAATTATAAAAAGATGAATATTTCATGATTTGGTTAAATATATAAGTGTTTAAGTAATATGGGTTGGATTGGAGTATGAGTCGTTAGATTTGTACTAATGAAATGTGGTCAAAAACTTTGTTTTGTTGTGGTTAAATATATGCGACATTATTAATGAAGATTGTAGAATAATTAGGAATAGAAAAATTGTATTTAAGTTGTTTTCATATCTTGATTTTATTTTTGAACCTATAAAATGTTATATAAGGACTTAGTGAATTGATGTTCCTAATCTAGCCCCAAGTAAGATTTATTAATGTTGGTCAATCCCCAAGGAATGGCTTCTCACCTTCATGAATGTGTCTCCCCTTGAAACATATTCGACTTGACCCAAAACCTGACCTAAAACCTGTTTGATACCTCTAGTTCCATGGCAAATCGAGGCAAAAAATTTAGTGCAAAATTGCTTATTGAACTTATATTCTTCTTAAGGATCTTGCATATGTTTCCATGCTCCACCGAAACAAATAGACTAAGTATGGATTATGGAATAATCTGTATTCATTTTATAATGATAAGACGTAGTTATTGGACTTATATAAAAAAAAATGAGAAGAGAAATTGTTCTTGGGAATATAAATTTGCTACAGTTTACTAAATGCGTTCTGATTCTCTAAAACTGGCCCAAGGAATAGAAATTAAAAAAATTAATTTGATAGAATTGATTTTTTGGATCTAATCATTGCCAAAACATCGCCCTAACATTTATGTATAGTTGATACATCCTGCTCATTGTAGCAATGGCAACTAGGCTGAGCTTTGGTACCAATCTATCGAAACCATGTGACATTTTCTGATCGATAACACCATCTGAAGCCCACAACATTTGCTTTGGGATTTTGTGGAACCAAAATTCATGTTCCATTATGCCACAAAGCATTAATTCCTTGAAGTATTGTGTCCCTCCATTTTTTTAAAAACTGTTTATTAGCTTCGGTGAAGCAATTGTGGCCATTCTTTCGAGCTTATTTCAGTCAAGTTCACATTTGCAAAGGATATTTAGTTTAGGCTTTGGGTTTTGGCGCAACCACCTTAGATGGCGTCATTAGGTACTTGATAAATCAACTGTGGAGAGATCACAAAGCCTAGGATGGGGAGGCGTCATGAAAGAGTCTCATTAGACCTTGCCACAAGCATTAGACGGGACTAAAAACTAACATTTAGATGTTGAAGTACTATTAATATTTGATAATGTCGGGTGATGGGGTTTCAAAGGTGAAATGAGGGAGTGTTAGGAGGGGGGATAGAAGGTGAAATTATGGTATTACCAAACACCATGTTCGCAGGGAGGACATACCGGCCGTGGAGATCATCAACCAAGGATGTGATGGTGAGGAATTCAAAAGGGTGTGAATCCAAGTGTGGTGAATGGAGATATTATCAATAAAATGAGCATGTCTTGTAATGTACATGCATCCAGTTTTGTAATCTAAATAGTGGTAATCACATGCAATGGTTTATATCCGTAGGACCATAAATTGATGAAAATAGAGGGGAACCTTATACGGAATTGTTCATTGGCCTTAATAAAGAAAAAACAACACAACAAAAATTTTTCCCCCCCCCCAAAAACTTGTAATCCGATTGTTGATGAAAAGTATTTGAAAATGTGAGATATTATTTTCAAGATTGGTGTGGGGATAATCTGTTAATAAGGTAAATTCATGGCTTTCAAAAGTATATGCCAATAATTAGGGAAAAGAGATGCATGGGCAATAATGTTAGGCTGATATCCAATAATATGACCAAAATTTGAGAGTCACAAGACTCCATTCTATTCGTGTGTATGAGGAACAAATTGTGTTAACAACAATAGAAGAATTTCATTAAAAAAATTTTTCAGGGTTATATATCCTCAGACTATACCTCTTTGATGGATTTTTTCAAATTGTTTCTCAACCATGGTCTTGAATTTTTTGGATGGAAATGGAAGGGACCATAGACTGGATTTTGAAATAGGATAGTACTGGGTATATTTGTTTTGTCAAATCATCAACAAATATAACAATAATACCTTAAAACTAGAAAACATAATTAATTGAAAGCATGGTCCCCATCATATCCAGTAAAAATTAAATTGGAAGGTGCTTTACTATTATTATGATTGGGGGGAGGCGTGTTTTATGAGATTTGCCTAACAACAAGAAGACAGTTAATTGAAATTTAAATATAGAACTATGGCAATATTTATTTTGTTGAGTTGATTTTTTTATTGTTGAACGCAAGAGAAATTGTTGTTGTTTTTGTTTGTGGTTTGATGACCACCATTTAGGCATGTGCATTGGTAGTTGTGTTTAATATGATGAATAGATATCAAGTGGAGATTTTTATTGGGTGAATGGTTGCGTTTGAGGAGGTATGTTAATAGGGGTTCCTGGCAGCTGAATAGTCTATCCTTAAAGAAGGGTCTTTTGGTATGCAAATCCTTCACAACAAAGTGAAATTGATGAAACTCAAGAAGAGTTGTTATCATGGTCAAAATTATGTATAGAAAGCAAATTTACGTGTAATGGTAAGGACATGAAGACTATTTGAGAGATAAAAAGATTTGCAATAGGGGTTTTTAGAGTGGAAGAATAGACATTAACAATGTCTAAACGCTCCAGTACCTAGATGAGAGATTCATTACTCATTATGTGATGTAAGAGATCTGCAAAAGTGGCATCAGGTGTCACATGGTGAGTAGATGCAGTATTCATAAACCCGTTTTACTATGATGGAGTAGGAAGAATCACCATCCATATTAGCAGTAGGACTGAGGTGCACTATTCTTAGACTGCGAATATTTGTAATGACATCTTGCAGCCGTATGATTATATTTCTGACAATTTGGCATTGCTCTTTTTGTTTTTAGATCGATTACCTAGGTTTCCATGATTGCGTTGGTTACCTTGCCCACGATATTGAGGGTTTTGGGTGATAGATAGTTGAAAATTCGAGATCGGTTGTGGTTGAGTAATAAGGGTGAATGATTGAGGGGTGTAAGTGGTACATTTGCCGTTATAGGCATCGTAATAGGCTTCATTCGAAGCTCATGTTGAGGAGCAATTGATGGAGTCCAAGAAATGTTATCGGATCAGGTTTTGTAGCCAATGTAGTAATAATGTTAGAAAATTAGAGCTAAGATTACGGAAGATAATGGCATTTAATTCTTCATTCCCTAGAGGGCAATTGGCAATAACTAATTGATCTGAATGTATTTTACCCTCACGGAGATAAGTTGAGATAAACTTGTCACCTTGGATGTACTCTGAGTTGCATATGAAGATGAAGAATGCTAGTATGCGATAGAGATCCAAAGGTAGTTTGTAGAGCTTTCCAGACATCGGCAGTAGTATCTAATCCAACCACATAGGGTATGACATCAAGTGAAGAAAGATATCATCCAACTAAAGACAGTTTATCTTTCCATTGATTCATATGTAGGGTTTGGTGCAGCATTAATGGAGTCAGATGGGGTGATGGTTGGATGGGACAGATAGCGGTGCATCAAGGTATCTTATTAAGGACTTGCTATGAAGCAATGGAAACAAATGGATTTTCTACAATAAAATAGTTATCATTGGAAAGTTTGAGGATAAGGTGGTGTTGCACAGTTGGAGTGGAGGTGAGAGATGACATTGTGAATAGGAGGGGTTAAGTAAACACAAGCGTCTAACTTTCGTACGATGCTTGTTGAATGCCATAACTTTTTTTTCAACCACTTAAGTGTCATAACTTCTGAAAAACATCCACTTAAGTGTCATAACTTTCAATTATCACTTAAATGCCAATTTTTTTTAAACATTCACCCAAGTGCCGTAAATCCAATGTGGCATAGAATGTGGTGAATGTTTTTAAAAAAGTTATGGTACTTAAGTGATAAAAAAAAAAGTTATAGAAATTGAGTAAGCTCCCTACATGAGTTATGGCACTGAAAGGATAAAAAAAAATTATGGCATTTAAGTGAGCGCCGTAGAAACTTGTGACACTTGGGGCATCTTTATCTCGAACAGGAGAGGTCGAAAAATGAAGAGAAAGGAAGGAAATAGTAGAGGTGTTTTTAAGGATCCTATGGGTAGATTGATACCATGTAAATTAGACTCTTAAGTTTGAGTATGAGTTTCACTTATCCTTTTACTCTAGGTAGCATTTGTATGTATAGGAGTTTCTTAGTAGCTGTTATAATACTACATGAATAACTATATTAACTACATGTGTTACATGAGATAGAGTGGACTAATTAAAAATATTTTTATTTTTAACTTGTCCTTTATAGTATTAACTACATTGAGATAACTACATTACTACAATTGTTGTCATCCGTAACAATAACTAACACATATAAGACACAGCGCCAACAAAAAAATGGGTCTATAACTCTTTTGACAGGTATACACAATGGTACTTTTCAATTTAAGGGCTCATTTGATGAAATTGAAAATGATTGCTGAAAAATCAAGCATGAATGTGTTCAGGGAGTTTAAGTTCTAAATGAAATGAAAAGTTGTTTGATAATAGATTAAAATTGAACCACAAGTATCACTAGCTTCTTTGCATAGAATTGTAAACATAATGTACGTATAGGTTTTAGTAAGGGGAAATTATTAAAAAAAAAAAATCTTAATCTATTGTATTTTACTCATTCAGTTTTTAACTTTTTAATTGGGCAATTTTGTCTTCTTAAACCTTTTGATGATTTTTCAATTCAGTTATAAACTTTTTGAATTGTGTCAATTTAGTCCTTCTAACCAATTTTGTCCGAAAATTGCTGAGGTGTCATGTTGTTAGCACCGGCTGTCTTGGTGGTGTAGCCAACGCTGATGTGAACAATTTTTTTCTTAATTATCAAAAGATTTAGGACTTAAATGACACAATGATAATATGTTTAGAACTTTTTTTTTTTGGTATTTTACCCATTTGGTAAGGTATATGGTAATATAAAGATTCTAATCTCTGTGCTTTTTCCTTTGACATATTAGGTGAACCTTTACTTACTGAAAATATGAAAGGATTCTCGGCCTAGAGCATCTCCGTCTGAACTTCACAATGTATTGTATTTTAGAAAACCTAGAGCATCACCGTCCTTATCTTTAATTGATTTAATTAGTAGTGTAAAAGTCAAATTAGGGCATCTCCAGACAGGGAAAAAGATGAGGGCGAATTCCCTCATCACGTTGCAAACGAAAAAAAAAGCCTTCCCAGGTTGATCAGCTGGTGGAAGTGGGAGCAAAGTCAATTTGGATTCTCACATTTCTGGTTACTGCCCTTCCATGTATGGACAGGACACCCATGTTAATCGAATTGGACAGGACACCCATGTTCTCATAATTCGATTAGTCCTAATTTTCCAAGTTTATGATTTGCAAGGATCTCTATTTCGTAGCTCTAGAAGATCGATCTTATCTTGTCAACAGCAATTCGTACCAACAATTCAGACGGGGTTGATAAAGGTTCTTTAATGTTTTCATGAATAGGCTATTGGGTGTGGTTCATACTCCATTTAAAAATTACAGGAAAGCATGTGGGTCCTCACAATGGAGAGATGCGAAGTCCTAATTATAGTGTAATTCTCTCCTGACATAACTTTAGTTTAAGGGTAAATTAAGATAAAAACTTATGTCGCAATTTCTCTTTCTTGCTACGCTTTACTTTATTTTGATTGTGCGCCGAATCCTAATATAGGGAAAAAAAAAAAAATGATCTCCACAGAACCGAATAAGAAGAGAAACCAACCTGTATTTCTTTTTAGTTAAATTGATAAATACCCTAAATTTAGCAGGACTATCTTATGCATCAAATAGTAACACAATAGAATGAGCCATCACCTTCTTTGCAAAAAGTAAGTTTACAAAAGGAATATTACCCACCCATGCCAAATATACGAAATGTGATACGAAAATTTCAAATACTTATTTATATACACACTTGTTTAACTTTGAAAGATGGAACCGAATGAATTCCTCTATTTATTTCGCGAAAAGTGAGTGAATTGAACAACATTATTCTAAAATGATCCCACGTATTGCTTGAAATAATTAGTCGATGAACAATATTTTCATCACCTACAGTAATTTGTGTCTAAATATCCACGTAAAACAATAAAAATATTCTTTGTTCATTTACTTTTGTTAGAGATAGAAACGATCAATTTAATCATTCATTTTTCACAAAAGAAATGGAACCGGCATTGAAAGATGTGAGTCCCAAGATCACGTGTTGCGATTGATTTCGTCTTATAGATAATGGCAAAATAAAAAGAGGGAGGGGATTTCTAGCAACTCCTGATGAAATCCAATGGGCCTAATTCAGATGATATTGTGCGATTAATTAGTTGTCTAACATGCTTGATACACGTGCCAGGTGTATGCTGACGTCAGCATATTAATACTTAATAACGAATTTGTCTACGCCAATCCCCCCACCCCCCCAAAACCCAAACAAATCTCAGTTCTGTTTTTGTACACCATCGTGTATTAATACTTAATGACGAATTTCTCTCAAAATTTAAATATTGGCAAAAAAAGATTGGCCTGGACTTCCTAGATGATCAGATCGTCTTCACTTCTGTGCTTTCGCTCTCGCTTCCACATGGTTCCACGCGAATAGCGGACATAGGCATCTGTTGGCGGAATCCTCATCAGTCTGTAGTAACAAAAGTGATTTCCATTCACCTGTAATAAAAAGAGAGGAAAAGTATTTTTTTAAAAAAATCCTAAGCTTATTGTGGTGGTACAATTTTTTAATTACATTAGTTTAGTTCTAAATATTTTTGTATTAGTACCAATTGAGTCATTCAAGTCAATTTGATCAAAAATTGCTAACGTGGATGTCAATTGCCCCACATGGCACAATCTACTTTGACGAGGATATTTTTAAATGATATTTTAAAAAATTCTTGAATTTTTTTATATATTTTGTTTTTTCATTTTTCTTTTCTTTTCTTTTTTTTTCTGAGAACCAACCCTCCCCGGCCACTAGGCAAGGCCGCAAAGCCCAGATCGGACAAGGGGTTTGCGGCCCTCGCCCATGGCCGGCATGGGCATTCCGGTCTTCGCCTGTGGTCGGCGGCCCTTGTTGGCCCACGGCAAAAAGAAAAAGTAAATAACATAAAAAAACATTCAAAAAAATTAAAAATGAATTCAAAAGTTGTTAAAATATCAGTTTCTACAAGTAAAAAACGTTTTATATATCGGGATTTACTAGACTCGCCCGTGGCGATAATTAAGAACGTCTATTAGGCCACTCCCTTATGAAATAACTTCTCACAAACGTAAAAGTACACAATAACAATCCTAAAAAAAGAATCAGGCATATTCAAAACAATATTCATAAACAAAGAAGTGCGAAAAGAACAAAAGAAAAAAGAAAGAGCGAATCGTCGAATATTAATGGCCTGTCCCATGTCCACAGCGAAAGGCAAACTCTCTCGTGACCATATATATTAGTCAGACACCACGTAGAGAGTCCGGTAGACGCAGGCTCACCAACAGACCGAGCCGCACTGCCGCGTCGCACGGCTCACTGGAAAAACTCATCTCCCGGAAGGCCGTGTCACGCTCCGCGCGCCGTCATCTCCGCGCCATGGCGGGGCAGTCGCGGAAGTGGATGATCCTGGTGGCGACGATCTGGATCCAGGCGTTCACGGGGACCAACTTCGATTTCTCGTCCTACTCGTCGAGGCTCAAGTCGGTGCTCGGGGTCTCGCAGGTGCAGCTCAAACTACCTCGCGGTCGCCTCCGACCTTGGGAAGGCCTTCGGGTGGTCGTCGGGATTGGCCTTGATGTACATGCCCCTGTGGGTGGTGCTCTTCATGTCGGCCTTCATGGGGTTCATTGGCTATGGCCTCCAATGGCTCGTCATCAGGGAAATCATAACCCTTCCTTACATCTGGTATCTCTCTCTCTCTCTCTCTCTCTCTCTCTCTCTCTCTCTCTCTCTCTCTCTCTCTACAAAGAAGAAGAAGAAGGGTTAAAAAATGATTTGGGTGTCTGAGATTGTATTGTGATTGCAAGAATTGGAACGATTAGTTGATTTTCAGTCGATCTTGTTGAGATTTGGGTGTCTTGCCTTTTGGGATCTTCTGGTCCACTGTGGGGGAGTGATGAATTCCATAAAACAATTAGGTTCCTTTTTCCTCTTCTCTCCATGCTGATACTGCTTTTCTTTATTGTCTTTCTGGTAAAAAACGAAGAAAGTTCGTTGTTTTAACTCTGAGCTCATCATAATAACACTGGTACTGAATAATCAATCAGAGGGCAGAAAATGGTATGGCCGTACAAACCATGGAGAGCACAAAAAGACTCTTCTCCCGTCACTAACACTAGTCATATTCACGGGAATGACTTGATGATCTAATATTTATTTGTTCGAGCTTCATTTATTTAGCGAAAAATGAACGAATTGAGAAATAATTTTTAGAAAATGATTGCTTATGTTACTTGAAATAATTTATCAAATGATAAATATTTCTATGGATGAAGAAGTTTTTTTTTTCGGTTTATTTATTTTTATAAGCAAAATAAGTGATTATTTTTAGAATAATTTTTTTTTTCAGATTATTCATATTCCGCGAAATAAATGGAACCTATGTCACATTGCTTGACTTTGCGCTCGAGGTCACTAGTAAATTTCTCCAGCATTGTTCTCAATACCCTGTTCTCCATCAGGTTCTGGTGAGTTCTTGGAAATTAGAAAAGTTTCGAGAGAGCTTCAGATTTTACCATTCTAGAGGCCCCTGTGTTTCCATCTGGGGGGTCTGTGTTGGAGATTTTGACCACTTCCTGGTTTCAAATGATTGGTTCAGTTTTCTTTCTTCTCCTCTCTCTGTTTTTTTTTATTCAATAAATCACAGCCACGTCTTTTAGTTCTTCATCCCTGTAATTTGAATGCATTTTAAGGGGTGAGTTTTGCCTCCTTCGCTTGTATATATCTCCTAGTTGTTCGGGTATTGTTTTTCTATGGGTACAAAAAAAAAGTGGGTAATCCTAGGTTAGTTTAGACATAGATTAGTGTCGACACGAAAAAAGATTTTAATAATCAAGGTGGATCGCTCGATGAACAAACGGCTAGTGGGAATGTTTTTTCTTTTTTTAACATAATATGTCTACGTAAGCTTATAATATAATTTTTTTCGTACTCCTAACCTCTTTTACAATAACTGTCTTATTTATTTTATTGGCCACAACACTATTTCTTTTTCAAATTTAAGGGATTAGGCAAAAAAAAAGGAACAAAATTAGGGTTTTGGCAAGTAGTTTGATCATCTTGAAACCTTCTTGCGAGCAAGCGAAAAGTCGCGCGTCATGCGTCAGAAAATTGCCCCAACGATGCAATTTTATGTTGTTTATTGCAGTTATCATTTTGATTAGCACAAAATTTTTTGGACCCCACAATGACAATAATTTATTGGACTTTTGAGGTTTCGATTCCTTCTTTTCTTCTCTTTTGTTTGTTTGTTTGTTTGGTGTTTTTTTTTTGGTCTTTCCAAAAGCGAAATTCGTGCTTTCCATTTTTTTTTTGTTTAATGTGGTGGGGACCTCGAAGGTGTTGGGGCTACTAGAGATTCCATCAGAGTATTCAACGCAATAAGATGTTTTTTTCTGCTCCGTCTTGTCTCTTCGCACGGGAGTTGCTATTTGCTTTTGAATTTCGTGGTCTCCATCTAAGGGGAACTAGTCCTGAGGCACGTGTGCTTTGGAAAAATACTAGAAAACAAACTTATATTTCATTTCATTACTATTTGCTCTCCTCTACTTTGAAAATCACCAGTTGACACTTTGAATTTTGTCATTGGGGACTACTTTACGTCATTATCTCATTTACAAAAGCGCCATTTTATCTCCGAAACTGCCTCTCCCGAGTCCTAAATTTTCTACCGCACAAACAACAAAACTAAATCAAACATAACCCGCCGACCCTAAATTCAGTTGCGACACCGGTTGCCTCTAAAGGCCTCTAACTTTGTGCCCACCGTCACGACGGCGGTGGATGGTGGTAGCTGATGAAAGAGGTGAGGGCTTGTAGGTGATTGAGGTTAAGGTTTGTAGGGGACTTGGAGGATTGGAAATTCTAAAAAGGGGCGATTTCGTCTTTTAGCAATGAGATTTTGTTAGAGGATGGTAAGTGATATTTTACAAAGTAGAGAAGGGTTTTTATTTAACCAAAAATTGACTTTTGGTACTCTATGTATTTTGATGTAAGGATATTATTTAACCAAAAATTGACTTCGGTACTCTATGTATTTTGATGTAAGGATAATAATGGAATATCCAAAGAAGTAAGACAAACATAAGTTATACAACTACTCCCTCAATATAACACACACACATCTATATAACACATATCTATATCTATATCTATATCTATAGCTATATCTATCTATCTATGTAAGTAGTTAATTTATGAAGTACGTGGTTATGGAAGATCTGTGGTATTTGTACTATGTAATGGAAGAGTAATTTATTAGGAATATAAAAGTGACATAAAATGGTGTTTTGGCTAAAATATGACGATATAGAGAGAATCTATATTGATGGGTCAATTTATACATGCACTATGTTTGATCCCAACAAGATGTGACATATAAATTCCAGAGAAAAAGCGAGGAGCTTCTCACTTGACATGGAATTTCTAGAGTTTTAGGCAAGTCTCTCTTCAAATAAATACCCATTTTTTAGGTGTTATGATGCGACTATTGAATCGATTCGTCTTTATGAATCTGCTTTTATATGTACTATGTAGAACATTTGTGTGTGTTTTGATTACTATCTTCAGCTATTCGAATTACTTTTGAGGTAAACTAGATTCACTCTTTGGCAAAATTAAATTACTCAATAGCAGTAGTAGATGCAATTCCTATCACGCCATTTAATGCGAAAGTGAAATTCCTGGGAGTGCCCTGTGCCGAATAAATTGGCTAAGAGGTACACGACATGGTCTAGCTATGATAGCACTGAGAAAATGGACAAATATCTCTTGAAATGTCTTATAATTTGACCTGACATGACGAATCAGCTGCTGAATGACGTATCTACCACGAGTTAGGATTGCATATGGGTTGATTTTGTCATGACAAGCTCTTTTTTGTCCTTGTCAATATAATTTTATTGGTCAAGATCCAGCATGTTTAGATTGCAGTGATAACTATTACATTACAGTTATATAACTTTATAGCTTGGTGCTCGGTGCAAACTTTAGTAATGCCTCACTATATTCTATGAAATTTGACGCAATATTTCTGCGTTGGTCACTGATAACCTGACCCAATGTGAACCCCATTCTCCGAATTTGGTTGTGGCAGGTCTTTCTTCTATGCTTGCTGGCCGGTTGCAGCATCTGTTGGTTCAACACCGTGTGCTTCGTTCTATGCATCCGCAACTTCCCGGCCAATAGGGCGCTCGCGCTGTCCCTCACGATCAGCTTCAACGGCGTGAGCGCCGCCCTATATGCTCTGATCGCCGAAGCATCAACCCATCCTCCAGCGCTCTCTACCTGCTCCTCAATGCCCTAGTCCCCCTCATCACCTCCTTCGTGTCCCTCATCCCGATCCTCCGACAGCCCTCCCTCAATCCCCTCCCACCCGATGCGGTCGGCCGCGACTCCCTCATCTTCCTCATCCTCAACATCCTGGCTGTCATCACGGGCGTCTACCTCCTCACAGGCTCAACCTCATCCGACACTGCCTCGGCCCGCCTCCTCCTCGGTGGAGCACTGTTTCTACTGTTCTTGCCGCTATGCATCCCCGGAATCTTGTACGCTCGGGCCTGGTTCTGCCAGGCGATCCACTCTAGCTTCCGCATCGCAGGTTCGTCATTCATCCTGGTCGACGATGGTGACCTCGAGTTGCATAAAGAGCTGATAACCCGTGAGGCAAGCATTCACGAGAACGGGCTGAGGCACCTGATCAGCAATAACGGGTCGTCGTACGGGCTGACAAGGCACAAGGCCGAGGGATGTTGCGAGAGCATTGTGGGGAGGCATCAATTGGCAATGCTTGGTGAAGAACATCCTGTGAAATTGCTTGTGAGGAGGTTGGATTTCTGGTTGTACTATATTGCATACTTCTGTGGAGGGACCATTGACTAGTTTACAGCAACAACCTAGGCCAGATTGCTCAATCACTAGGACAGAGTTCGAACACCACGACGCTCGTCACGCTCTATTCATCCTTCTCCTTCTTCGGCCGCTTACTCTCCGCCACTCCCGACTACATTCGCACGTAAGTAAACTAAGGTCATTGCACTTGATTTCAAATTGACGCTGCCAACTACATGTAAAAGTAGTACTTTTTATGTATGTACATAATTTTTTTTTTTTGGGTCGAATGTATGTACATAATGTTAACTTGGCAACCAATTTGATCGGATGTTGCCTCTAACTTGAATTTTGGCCTTTCGCAGGAAGTTCTACTTTGCAAGGACTGGGTGGTTGATGGTCGCGCTCTTGCCCACTCCGGTCGCCTTCTTCCTGCTTGCCGCATCGAGCAACACATAGCATTGCATGCGAGTACCGCCTTAATTGGGCTTAGCTCAGGGTTCATCTTCGCAGCGGCGGTCTCTATCACGTCTGAACTGTTTGGCCCCAACAGTGTCGGGGTGAACCACAACATCCTCATCACCACATACCCATCGGGTCGCTGTTCTACGGGCTCCTTGCAGCCATTGTCTACGACGCAAACACGAGATCCGGCTACGGCATAAGCATGGTCACCGACTCGACGGTGTGCATAGGGAAGGACTGCTATTTCCTAACATTTGTGTGTTGGGGATGCATTTCGGTTGTGGGATTGGCCTCTAGTTTCCTATTGTTCTTGAGAACGCAACCCGCTTACGATCGGTTCGAACACAATCGGATCATCTCTAGTCAACCGGATCTAGGGCAATGATGTAATTGAAATTAAGGGTGTGTTTGTTTTAGTAAAAGTATTTCTTGCGAATTAATTTTCTGAACTTTCATGTGTTTAATATGCTAAAATGACTGGTTAACAGAAAATCATTTACAATCAAAGAATATATGCATGCTTAAAAATATACCCCTACTTTGAAAAAGAAAAAAAATATTTTCCTGAAAAATAAGTTTCCGAAAAGTATTTTTCTTTGTGGTGAAGTTTTTTTCCTAAAACAAGCACACCCTAGGAAATGTTGATAATATAGTTTATTTAGATTTTGAGCATGTGCTTAACTCTGTATTAACTGATAGAAAATGTCGGCACGACATTTTAAAGTTATTTTCTGGGTACACGTGCCCAGACGTGGCCTTTTTTTCTTTTTTTCTCTTCAATTGCACGCATGCTTCAACTCATCGAATTATTGTTCATCTTCTTCTCCACGCAAATCTTTGATTTTATTTATTTCTGTTCATATCAGAGAGGATGAATTACTATTCACCTTCTCCCTGCGATGTTCTTCAATTCAGAAAGGGTGAACACTGTTCGTCTTGTTCTCCGTGCAAATCTGCGGTCGAGCTTGATGTGTGGCAGAACTCCACCCCCAGATCTAAGTTCGAGCTCCTTGCCACGAGCAAAGCTCGACACCCCAATTTGAGTTCAACCTTGACCCAACTGTCATCGAGGTCCATGGTCAACAGCCATTTCATCATTGAGCTTGAGCAGCCATGGCGGCTGTGACCTCGAGCTCGAAGTTTCAGGTTGGGCTCGAAGCTCTCGGCCATGAAAGAACTCAAGCTTTTATGGGATTAAGAACTCAAGTATACTTTGCCAATATGGTCGGGGTGTTAACCTCAAACATATTCCCTAGTTGGATACCAAGTTAAGGATAATGCGAAAAAGGGAATTTTTGTATATTTCACTGTAAATAGAAAAGAGTATTGTGAGCCTATTCATATGCACTATCAAATAAGATATATACATAATCCTGAAAGATATACAGAATCATGTAAATATCCTAATGTGATATCTAAAACATCTTTAATATCCTCCCTCAAACTTATGATGACTAAGTCACCTTGAGTTTGAATCCATGTTGAATACTGCACCAATATGCCGCGTGGCATCAAGCTTGGTTGATCCACAACGGGGCAATATGTGAGGTGGTATCTTCCAGAGTTGGTTTGTTGGAGGGTGGCAAGTCTAGTGGTCGACTTTACATTCGACAGTAAATTAACAAACATGGTTGATACGGCTAGAATGGCTAAAACAAGTGAAATATGCGAGGCATTGCTGAGCAAAGGTTACTATACAGAGATGCGTCTTTGTAGCATCGAAAAATGCCTTCGTGAAAAAGAAAAGCTCGACTGGGTGATGCATTGCTGACGTCGTAACATAACCACCATGGTGCTTGATTAGACATGAATGAGGCACTCAAGTGAAAAATATCGATGGGAGGGATTTATTTTGATAGGGAATGCATGGGGTACAGGATCTCGGGGTGCACCGTGTGCTAGGTACACCCGATGCACTAGGGTTGCCTCAGGAATGAAAGCTCTAATACCAAATTAAAGAATATAAGGTGGAAGAAAAAATGGGGAATTCTTGTATATTTCGATGTGAATAGAAAAGAGTATAGTGAGCCTATTTATATGCACTATCAAATGAGATATATATATATATATATATATATATATATATATATAAAATCTTGAGAGATATGTAGAACCATGTAAATATCCTAATATGATATCTAAAACATAGCTAATGTCCTCCCTCAAACTTATTGTGACTTAGTCGCCTTGAGTTTGAATCAATGTTGAATAGTGCACCAATACACCGCGTGGCATCAAGCTTGGTGGATCCATAGTAGGGTGATATGTGAGATGACATCTTCCAGATTTGGTTTGTTGAGGGTGGCGAGTTTGGCAGTGGTGATAGTTTCTCGAAATGAGAAGTGAAAAGTCAAGAATTACAGGCATTTGAGCAAAATAGCATGCGTCCTTTATGGTTGACTTTGCTGGTGGGATAGTAACTTAACAAACGCGGTCGATACTGCTAGCATGGCTACAATAAGCGGAATATAGCAGGCACTATTGAGCAAAGGTTACTATGCGAAAACGCATCTTCGTAGCATCGGAAAATACGTCTATGAAAAAGAAAAGCTCAATTGGGCAATGCGTTATCGACGTTGTAACATGGCCATTGTGGTGCTTGGTTAGATATGAATGAGGCACTCGGGTGAAAGATAATGGTGGGAGGTATTTATTTTGGTAGGGAATGCATGAGGTGCAGTGGTGCAAGGGTGCACTAGGATCTCGGGGTGCACTCGGTGCACTAGGGTTGCCTCAGGAACGAAAGCTCTGATACCAAGTTAAAGAATATAAAGCAAAAGAAGAAATGAGGAATTCTCATATATTTTGATGTTAATAGAAACGAGTACACTGAACCTATTTAATTATAGGATTTATTACATGACTATCTACTAAGTCACCTTGAGTTTCAGTGCACCAATATGCTGCGTGGCATCAAGCTTGGTGGATCCATTGCGCGGCAATATGTGAGGCTGCATATTGCCCCGCTGGGAGGTTGCTGATCGAGGAGACAAATAAGCTTCCTTACGGCTGGGAGGTTGACATCAACTACAAGCTTTTCGTGTATGACAAGTTACGAGACATGTACCTGGCCATCCAAGGTCAGATCATCACATTATATCAACAAAATCACAATTCATCACCATATTTTGGAGTGAAAAGAAGAAAGTTCTGTCAATTTTTTTTTTGGTGGAATCTATGTGTAGATGGTGATGGGGCTGTGAGGAGCTTCCATGACTTGAAGACCCAGTGGGGGTTTCCTCAGTGTTAAGGGAAGAAGATACTCGGCAAATACTCAGCAAATATTTGGGGGATATTTGTTATGCTGTTACCTTTTCTTATCTTATCTGTTAAGGAAGAAAATATTTAGGAGATATTCGTTTTTATGTTACCTTGTGTATCTCATCTCTTCGAGTACTTTATATACGTTGTATTTTGCAACATGATGTAAGACAAACAGTAGAGGAATAAAATTTTCTTCCCTAAACCTTTTATTCTTTCAAGTTGGTATCAGAGCGTCTTTGGCAAAAGCCTCACAGATCTATGTCTAAAGAAACATCAACCCCCTCGAGTAACCCTACTCTCATGAAACCACCAAGCATTGGGGAGAAGCTAACTGGGACGAACTTTCCAATCTGGAAAACATAGATCTCACCATATTTACGTGCCGCCCGCTTGCTGTCCATTCTGGACGGCACCGAACCTCAGTCGGAGGAGACCAATCCAGCGTTTGAAAACTGGAAATTTCGAGAGTCCATTGCCTTGGCTTGGATCCTCAATTCGTCAACTGCTCCGATAGTTGCCCAATTGACAAATCACACATCTACGGCAAGTGTTTGGAAGTATCTTGCGGATTCGTATTCCGCTCAATCAACGGCTCGTGCATCTGCTTTACGGCTCTAGCTTCAATCACTCTCAAAAGGCCACCGATCCGTCACGGAATTCCTACAAGAAGCCACCAGCCTCACGGACTAGTTAGCTACTATCGGTGAACCTTTATCTATTAATGAATATCATACTCAATTGTTTCATGGTTTGGGTGCTAAATTTCAGGGTCTCGATACCGCAATTTCTGTCTTAACTCAAGCCGGGTCTTTGATAAAGGATCAACTTCATGTCTTAATTCTTAATCATCAGGGAAGGCTAGAGCTATCATCAGTAACAAATAATCAACCTCCACCAGCGGCTTTTCAGACTAGCCAAGGACCGTCTCCCTCTCGGCAGACCCGTGGGTCCAACTTCCATGTAGCTTTTAATCAATTTGGGAATTTTTTTGGAGTATCCCATGGTCGTGGCTCACATCATGGAACTGGAAATCGCGGGAGACACCGCAACAGAGGAGGCCCATTTGTTAGCTTTGTGGCAAGCAATGTCATAGGACCAATACATGTTACCGCTTTGTTGGATCAGTCCAGCCCGCACAAGCCTACTTGACAGGCTCGGACTCACTGCCACAGTATTTGCCGCCATCAAGTCCGCCCTCTGCTCTCACATCTTCGGCATGGTTTGTTGATTCCGGTGCTACGCATCACATTATGAACAATTCTGTAGGACTTACAAATGTCACTCCATATTCAGGTCAAACTCAGCTTGTTGTGGGTGATGGCGTCTCCTTATCGATCACCCACACAGGTACACTCGTGTCCTCTTCTCCATCCTTTATATTTTGTCAAATTTTAGTCGTACTTGGAATCACTAAAAACTTACTTTCCGTATCTCGGTTTGCACTTGATAATCATTGTGTTTTCCAATTCAATTCTAATTCCTTTTTTGCCACGTCTATTAAAAATGGTTAGGAAATCCTCCGTGGAGTGCTTGACAATGGGCTTTACCGCGTCACCCTTCCGTTCTGCCACTCTTTTATACCTTCCGTGTCAGTTGCCTCTCTCACCCTGTGGCATAACCGCTTGGGACATGTCACCACTGACCGGCTTGTGCATTTTCTCAACTCATCCAACGTTAGTTTTAGTCGTTCTTTATCTTCAGTGTGTATGGCATGTGCTATGAATAAAAATCACCGCCATAGTCATTATCCTACTTTATCCAGGTCAAAACATCCTTTGGAGTTAATCCATTATGATATTTGGGGTCCCTCTCCTGTTATTTCATTCAACGGCAATAAATATTATATTTGCTTTATTGACGATTTCTCGCGTTTTACTTGGTTCTATTCATTCTCCTCTCGTAGCCAATTTTGATCCATTTTTAAAGCCTTTCACAAACTTGTTGAAAATCAACTTAATTGCAAAATTAAGTCTATACAGTGTGACGGAGCACCGGAATTTGTCACGTCCACCGAATTTGTCCAATACATTAGAGAGTATTTCATCAACGGGTTTCTTGTCCTTATGCACCCTATCAAAATGGGATTGCGGAACGGAAACATCGACATATAGTCGAAACTAGATTGACTCTTCTTCATCAAGGTTCTGTTCCACCAGTGTTTTGGGAGTTTGCTTTTGAAACTGCGGTTTATTTGATTAACCGCACGCCAACACCAGTCATTGATAATATTTCACCGTGGGAGGCTTTATTTCACACTAAGCCAGATATTACACATTTACGTGTGTTTGGTTGTGCAGTATATCCATTCCTTCGTCCTTACTTGCCTCATAAGCTTGCACCAAGATCCAAGGTTTGCATCTTCATGGGCTATCCTCCGGGATATAAAGGATATCGCTGCTTTTGCCCCAAGGGTAAGCGTTTTTATGTTGTTACGGATGCTACTTTTGATGAGGCCAACTATCCTCTTGCTGCTAGGCCGAATTCCTCTCAAAATGCCTCAATACCAACACGTGTGGAACTATTTTTTCCTGCTGATTTATCCCTATCTTCCTCGGCACCTGCTAGACCACTCGAGTCTCCACAAAATCTGGATGTTCCACATATTGACACCATCGACACTGCAACCGAATTTGTGGAGGTACCACAAGAAATTCCTGCCACGGTGCAAACATCATCTTCACATCCTATGACAACTCGTCTTCGAGATGGGACTATATCTCGTCGAACTTTTAAAAAAATCACACCTCAGCTTTTTGTGTTCAGTCCAGTATTCCGAAGAACCCACTTGTTTTTCTAAGGCTGCTAAGGTGAGAAATGGCAGCTCTCGCAATGCAATCCGAATACAAAGCATTCATGAAGAATGGCACGTGGGATCTTGTTCCTCTTCCACTCATGCTCGCCCATGGATTAAATGGGTATATAGATTAGCTTCGCTCTGACGGAACTATTGAACGATATAAAGCAAGATTTGAAGGGAGGGGGGGAGAGAGAGGGGGGGGGGAGGGG
>JAGVVM010011318.1:0-17806 GCA_019149425.1 Psidium friedrichsthalianum
CCAAGCAATCGGACTCTTGCCACTTCATGCTAAAAACCTGCTCTTCACGCAATTGTGACCGGTTACAATTTGCTCGAACATCAGCGTTCGGCATAGCTTCCCGCTTTAGAGCACGCGCCTTAAGCACAAAGCTACTTCCATTTTCCCAGTTTGATGCGCCAGAACCGTCTTCATCTTTTTCATTATCATTGTAAAACACTGCCTTTAAGTGAGTCAAACATGAACTCGTCTTTGTCATCTTTTACAAACACTAAAAACAAGTAAACTTTCCTGTCGCATTCATTGGCGTTCTCTCCTCCTGTGCTGTCTCAACGGCTCGAATTGATGAAATGACGTTTCCCTTGCCCTGTCTTCGTTCCCAGCTTCATCCCGTAATATGCTCTTAGAAAGTCACCCCGTCCCCTCCACTTCTTCTCCCACGCCACGAAGACACATAGCGCTAAACTAAAGCCTAGCAAGAATAGCTAAGAGTTCTGTTCGTCCTGTTTCCTGTGCTTTGTGTGCCAAGTTCTTCTATTCTCTAAGTTGGTTTGCCCCGGCATGCGATTTGTCAACACCATTGGTTGAATTAATGTTAGTCAAGGACCGTTCTGAGCCCAGAGATGAGCAGAGGAGTGAATCCCCGAAACATTCTCTAAAATTAGGCGCGCCCAAACTTCGCGGGTCACATTGCTGACAGCTAACATCCCCGAAAACAAAGGCAGAGCCGCCCCTCCTCTGCAGCGCGGTGCTGGTGCTCGTGAGAGACAAACTAATTCTGATTCCAGCCGAGAAGGACTAGGAATGAACACCAAGGGCAAAATGAAGTTCCTTTCGCTGCTTACTACGTCAAAAAACTACGGTTTCTGTATAGCGGCAAAACCTTCACTTGACAGCTTTAAGAGATATACGACCGTTCCCAAGTTCTTCAGGGTCTTCACTTGGAGAGCCCCCACCGATCGAATGACTCCGGGGTAACTAGAGACGGTTGGGACGAGTCTTAGATGCAGCGGGAGTTCCCTGTGTTAAAGCTATATCTTATTAGGAGTCCCCCGATGTTAAAGATAGGATAGGAAGAACAAAGATCGCGAGGGAATCACCCGTTGCAGACAAAGGTACGGGGTTTCCCTCAGACTAATCCAGGCCTGTTAGTGAAGCAGTGTGACCACGCCGAGCACGAACTCAGCAGTGGAACCCGAGCCCCCCTGGCCATCGCACAGATCGTTTCACTTTCTTCTGCGGAAAGATCCCACCCACCCCCCAGTGTGCCCACACACCCCCAAAACACCCCATGAGATCGAATTAGCATCCATCCCGAAAAAGGTGTGGTTCTCATCGCGAGCAAATAACCTCGGGCATGACACAAATGAGCTTATACTAAGAACTATATTCCAGGATGACTTGAATCTGGAGCATTTTCATTCAAACACAACAGTCAGTCGAATATTCAGATAACCCATTACCTAATCATTCGGGTAAAGTCAATGCTATTTTGGACTCATAAGTTAGGTAGACGATGGTTTCAAGGTTTGAGTATTAACATTCGGGTTTTAGTTCGAGCAGGATTCTAAGACTGGAGAGGTAGTGCTATTGGGCCAACGAAAGAGCAAGTTGAGGTTTGCAGGGAATGACCTGGAATGATAGTGTGTGGCAAATCAAGTTGGAGGGTAGCTTAACTATATCTGATATCATCAAATGCACACACGGATCAAGATTTGCAGCCTTGAGTACCTCTTAGACAACGTTAGAACAAAAAATTTGATCAGTGAAAGTGATGTGACTAACTTAGTTAAAACCCGACCGAGTTGGTCGATATGTGCCAACGTCTGTGTAGAAGATGCCTATGATAATGCCGTTGGGGATTGTCATACTCGACAGTTTTGCAATTACTTTACCTCAGCTCTTTTCGTATGAAAAATGACAAAGAAGTGCCATGGTCACTTATGATTTGGAAAGATAAACCTAGTGACGATGTCAGGGTACCGTAATAACGATGATCAATTCGAGTCAAGCAAACTACAGATAAGGAAGCTAAGAGTTTTTGGCAATAATTAGGCAAATCGAGTACAACGTGGCATCGATCAGATTGCCGGGAAGGGAGTTAGCCAGTTGAGGTATCCTTGTTGGAACTTCTCCAGTTGTCTGAAAAACATCGCAATTCCCTGACGAAGTTCCAAAGAGATCCAGTCCCGAAGAATATTGACGGGGGACAAGCTAGAAAACTTTGTCAGAGTAGTGTCCTTCTAAGGATCAAGTCGCGTTCTCGTGATAATGAGACTCCGATTGAAGGAATGGGCCTTCATATAAAGTTATACATATTCGGTCAAGCACAAGGCAAATCCATGTTGGCTTGAGTGCTTGTTGACAATGGAGCGGCCTGAATTATAGGTCCCTCAGCCATTGCTAAACTGCCTGGGTATTGACTTCGACAAGAATGCAAGCAGCCAAAGACCTTCAGTCAGAGTTTTTGAGAGGTAAAGAAGGAATGTTATGATGCAAATTAATCTAGAGATACAAATGCGACCCTTATAATTCAATGTCTTGTTCCAAGTGCTGGATTATCTCTTTAGCTGTTTATCTTATTGCTCGGCCAGCCCATGGATCCCACAATACGTGAGGATGTGTCCAGTCCAGTCTCATCAAAAGATCAAAATTCGTAGTGGAACAAAAGCTGTTAGTCATCCAGGAGAAGAGGATTTCCGTATTTTAATTGAAACGGCTATTCTTCACTTAGAATTGGAACACATGAAAGATGATTTGTCTTACCATTTCTTTGAGTGTGGTACACACTATCACGTTCACCAAGAGTTTATATCGGTCCCTGAGTGTTTAAAACCTCAATGTCATGATGCCAAAGGTAATGTAGCAATGGTTTAAGCGTGGTGCTGGGATGGGTAAGCAGGAGGTCGGGGATCATGTCCCAACTGAAGCTAAAGGGCAGTTACATACAACTGGTTTAGTATATCATAGACGTGAACAAGCCTAGACATCGGAAAAATAGGGTTCGATAACTCGTGGCAGCAAAGCGTAGCCTTTACACCTCCCTGTTTGAGCAGATTTCGAGTTCAAACTGTAATATATTTGGGGGATTACGATGATAAAGTTAGTTTGAGGATCGATCTCGGATAGTCCTCTCTCGACTCGGGAAAGATCAAGATCTAAGCCAATGGTACTGGATGCTGATAATGCCGATATTAGCTTACCTACCTGGCTGACTGGTTCGGGGACTGGACCGTTGCCTGCGATATTCAAGACTCGACGCAGATCGATGAAGCTCATGTGTTGGTAACTCAGTCATACCGATTACAAGGAGCCGTATATGGTTCCCAAGCCTTCAAAACAATCTGTCAATGTAGATCCACTGAAGGTTTAGATCAGAGTAAATCTTTTATTTATGCCATTCACCTACCGTGGTAATTTTATGGCTTCTTTAGGATTTCCTTTTCATGGTCGCACTTTAGGATTTCCCATCCAATAAGATGTAATTCATTGATTTGATATCATAAAATTACATATGTTTTTCAAGTACTTTCTAAATCTGTCAAAGTACCCAAACTAAACTCGATGACGATAACCAACGATCGAACAGTATGTCATCTATGGTTAAGAATCGAGGGTTGGGCTTCTTCAAGAATTCACGTTCCACGTTCGAAAGCGCAAAGAATCTTTGACAAGGCCACAAAATTGCTAGGACGAATACATGTTTAAACCCTGTTTGTCTTTCTGATTCTGTTACTTTATGTTTCAGGGGCAAACGTGAGGAGAGGAATATGGTTTTATGATCTTGAAATATGCCAATGCTCATGATTCGGAGATTCAGACGAGTCCGATCTTAAGGTTGAAGAGAGGTACAACGGAACCTTGAGCAACATAAGAAAAGCTAAATCGCTAATCATTGAGGGAAATGGTATCAATCAATCTTAGTGATACAGAAAAACCCCAGAGAGAATAAAATCGAGGCTATTCTCCTGAGGAAATGGTTGAAAGATTGACAAAGTTGACTGAGAGACTATCAGGATATTTTCGCTTGGTCATATGCAGATATGCTGGGTCTGATCGATCGATTGTTGAACATTGTTTACTGACAGATCCTTCGTTAAGCCTAAAAAACAGACACAGCGGAAGGCTAAACCGACAGTTTTGTCCGCAAAGAAAATGGAAGAGAAAGTCATGAACTCATCGATATAGATTCATAGAAATTACTCGGTATCCTACTTAGGTAGCTAATATAGTTCTCGTATTGAAGAAAGATAGTCAATTTCGGGGTCTGTGTGGACGATCGTGACTTGAACAAAGCCAGTCCGAAAGATGATTTTTCGCTCCCACATATTGATGGACTCGTGGATAGATAGTACAACGAGGTTTGAGCTATTCTCGTTTATGGATGGTTTCTCAGGTTATAACTAATCTTGATGAACAAGGAAGACAAAGAAAAAAATAGCATTTACTACTCATTGGGGGATATTCATTACAAGGTCATGCTTTTCGGCCTCAAAAATGCTGGAGCAACATACTAATGAGTATGATTACTTTGTTCCATGGTATGATGCATAAGGAGATCGAGGTCTATGTCGATGATATGATTGCAAAGACCCAGCATGGAGAAGATCATATAGAAACCTTGACAAAGCTATTTGAAAGGTTTTAAAAGTTTAATTGCACCTTAACCCGGCCAAGTGCGTGCTCGGCACTAATTCGGATAAGCTGCTTGGGTTTATTGTTACTGGCAAGGGTATCGAGATTGACCCATCCAAAATTAAAGCTATATGTGAGCTCAAACCACCAAAAACTGTCGAGGAGTTTCGGATCTCATGGAAAGATTAAACTACATTGCCCGATTCATCTCCCAACTGAGTGAAATTGTAAGCTATTTTTAGATTACTCAAGAAGAATGCACTAGTTAAATGGGACAGTGAATATGAGGAAGCTTTTGAAAAGTTGAGGCAGCTCCTCATGAATCCACCTGTGCTCGTTTTGCCAACGCAGGGGCAAACTGTAATTTTATATCTCATAATCATAGCGAGTCTTTAGGTGCGATGCTTGCTCAAGAAAGTCAGGAGGATGGAAAAGAATGGGCTATCTACTATTTGAGTAAGAAGTTCACAACCTCTGAGTTGAATTACTCTGAAGCAGAAAAGATGTGCGCAGCATTGGTTTGGATGCTACATAGGCTACGACAGTATACCTTGCATTATCAGGTACTTTTGGTGACAGAATGAGATCATATCAAATATTTACTGAATCAACCCGCCTTGATCGGGAAAGCTTGCTAAATGGCAGGTTCTTACTTCTGAGTTTGACAATCAATACCTGTCACAAAAGTCAGTTAAAGGACGAGTCATAGCTGATGTCCTGGACGAAATCTAAGGAAAAATGAAGACATCTATTACCTTGACGACCGAATCATAGCGGTAGATAATTATACCTGGACTATGTGCTTAATGAGGCCGCGAATTTGTCAGGATCAGGCACGGAGCAATTTGAATATCCCCAGGTGGGCAACATTATCCAGTAACTGCGAAGTTGGTTTTTTCTTGTATCAACAATATAGCCGAGTACGAAGCATGGATTCTCGGGTTATAAGCTGCAATCGAGATGAGACTGGCCCGACTTAAAGTGTTTGGAGATTCAGCTTTAATTATTCTTCAGACCATTGAAAAATGGAAGACACGGGATGCTAAGCTACTCCTTGTCATGAGTATCTAGATGAGTTTGTAGATGAGTTTGATGATATCTCATTCGAGTATCTATCCAGAACTCACAATTACTTTGGATGCATTAGCCACATTATCGTCAATATTGTAAGTCACCAACGGGCTTGTGTCGCGACCTAAAAATTTCGATGGTGAAAAATTCCTAAGTTAACTGATTATCAGGTTAATTAGATTGATTAACCTAATAGGACTCTCCTAAGCCCTACTGAATCGCAACTTTGATTTTTGTTCAAATGATTTTAAAATTTGGAGTCGCCACTAAACATTTTTTGGTAGGTCGATTAGATACCTAAGTAAATTAGCGGGAGAACTAAATTACTTCTATAAACAAGAGATTATGAGTTTGGAGATTTGGTTACACTAGTTAATTAAAATAATGCCCTTTCGGTACTTAATTCCATGGATATCATAATTTGGCAACTCAGGCTTGGTTTACTCCTAAGGCTCTAGTGAGGTGTTTCTTCTTTTCTTTTTTTGTATTTTCACTTTTTAGATGGAATGCATGGATGGTACTGGGTGCATAGATAAGCAAAATGTGAATATGCAAATATAAACACGCGAACGTATACATGCGGATGCGATATATGAACACGAACATGCAAACATGACATACATACGTAGACATGCGTATGTAGGTATATGAATATAACAGGCGGATACGAAAACATATGAATAGACATGCAGGATACGAAGAGACACAAATACAATATGCCGAACGCGACATACGTATGTGGACGTGCGAACGCGACATACATGCATGGACATGCGTATATAATATGTGTACGCGAATCATGCATATGTGGACATGCGTACATGACATGTGAACGCGGACATGCAGACACGACACATGAATAAATTATTAAAAATAGGATTGGCTAGTCAAAATGGTCTATTTCCTAATTTTCGGGATTTTTCTGAATTTTCTAGAATTTTTCAAGACAATTGCTATAAGGGGGAAAAATCGTCATTTTGAAAAGATCAGAAAGGAAAATCATCAAAAAAGGATTGGCCATCGAAATGGCCGTTTCCCAATTTTTGAGACTTTTCTGAGTTCTTTGAAATTTTTCAAGATAATTTACCTATGAGCGGTAAAATCGTCATTTTGAAAAGATCAGGAGGAAGATCTTCAAAAATAGGATTAGCTAGTTGAAATGGCCCGTTTCCTTATTTTTGGTATTTTATTTATTTTTTTTTTTTGATGAATATGCATGAATTAATAACAATACGAATACGACGTACGTTTGTGACATGCAAATACGATATGCATACGTGTATATGCGAATACGACGTACGTATCACAAAAACCAGTTAACAGAATGTATGAGATCTTTATACCACCAATAGAAGGCAAAAACCTACCGCGATCTGGGATTCGATTGAAAAATATGGAAAATTGTATTAGGAATATGTATGCGGCATGGCAAAGTGTGCATGAGCTATATTATTATGAAATACACATGAATGACATTTTTGGTATTTTTTAAATTAAATACTAATGACGATGCAAAATATTCTGGATATAAACACATTAATCAAAGAAGCGATATAAAAAGCAGTATATAAAGGTAAGCATTAAAATTCCCTAAAGTCGGAAGAGAGAGTGAGCTAACAACTTATTTGCAGTGTTACGACCTCCAGCAGGTGGCTCGGCCTATCGATTCTGGGGTTTGATAATGTAAAAACCAAAACCCATAAAATAGAGTACAGAAAGTAGTAACTAAAGAACCTCCAATAGGTGGCTTCGGCCTACCAATTCAGGGATTCGATGGTGTAGAAACCAAAATATATAAAATAGAGTACAGAAAGCAGAAATAAGAAGAACTTTAGCAGGTAGCTTGACCCACAGATTCTAGGGTTTGATAAAATAAAAATAAACTGCAGAAAATAGAATACAGAAGTAGTAAATAAAGAATCTCCAGCAGGTAGCTCGGCCTACCATTCTTAGGTTTGATAATATGGAAATTAAAATACAAAAGATGGAATACAGTAGATCTTTACACTACCAAGTAGGGGGCATAGTCTACCGCAGTCAGGGGTTCGGATCTTTTAAGCGATAAATACAGAAAATTGCAATAAATAAAGATAAGTATTAAATTCCCTAAAGCCGGAAAGAGGGAGTGAGTTAACAATTTCTGTGCAGTGTTTGTGACCTCCAGCAGGTAGCTTGACCTACCAATTCTGGGGCTTGATAATGCGAAAATCAAAATACAAGAGATGGAATACAGGAGATTTTTACACACCACCAAGTAGGGGAAGAGCCTACCACAATCTAGGTTTGAACCTTTTAAGCGAAAAATGTAGAAAATCGCAATACGAATACGACATGTGGATACGAAGACATACAAATATGACATGGTATAATCGAAATTAAATCAATCCATTTAGGTAACGAAATTCTCGAAGATTTTAATGGTTAGATCATTACCTGATTTGACGGATTTGATTGCCGAATTCGCACCTCGGATCACCTTGTGAATCAAGATTGCGGCTCGAACGACAGGGATGAACTCGTGACTGGTGTTGATCGGTAGAGGAATTGGTGATGGTAACACCTAACTTTAAAACTCCCACCATCTTCAAGATTCTTTTTTGGAAAGAATTCTCTCTCTTTTTGATTTTTTTTTCTCTAAATTTTCTTCATCTCCCAAAACCCTCTCAAACATCCAAAATTTTCTCTCTAAAAAATCCCCCTTTCCATGCTCCCTTCTTCCTCCTTTTATAGCCCACTCATCTATCTCCCATTTTAATTTTTCCACTAACTCTTCTTCATCTCCATCTTCCCTTCTCTATTTCCATCATATTTTCTCCATCTTCTCTTCTCCATATCCTCTTATATCTATCTTTCCTTCTCTATTCTAATTTCTCCACTAACTTTTCGTTTAGTTATTTACAAAATAATCCCTCAAGTGTTAGATATTTGTACTACATTCCCTAAGATTTTAAGTATTTGCAATTCAATCCCTGGAGAAATATTTTTTTAAGTCCAAATCTCCATACAATTTTCGACACACTTTCCCTTTACTTGGTCGAAATTCACCTCATGTCTGGTTCAATCGCTTGTCAAATTTAAGCTCATTTCTTGCCGTGAAAAAATGCAAAATTTAACTAAGGCCCTTTTGCAAAATTGAGTCATTCTGGGTATAATTAGGCTGAAAGTTTGAACTATTAGAGGACAATGTTACAACTCCTAAAAGTGAAAAATGAAAATAAATTGACTCAAAATTAGATTTTTTAGGTTCGATTTGAGATTATGCTCGTGAAGGAACACATGACCCCGATTGGATTTTTTGAATTTGTGATGGCCAACATCAAAAGGGTTTTAAAAAAAAATATTGACTATTTTTGTGTATTTTTTATGGCCTCAAATGTTATTTTTCCCGAATTTTCAAGTATTTTAGTATTTTTCGAAAAATATTAAAAAATTACTAAAAATATGAAAAAATCACTTTTTGTTCAAAATTGGTTCCTTAGACTTGGTTAAGACTTCCAAAGTTGATTTTGTAATTTTATGAATTTTTATGGATTTTCTATTAATTTTTTTAAGAAAGAAAAGGCAATTAAAAGTCAGGTGTCAACAGCTGCCCCTTTTTGAAAAGAAGTTTGGTAGAGGTTCATTTCAAAGACGATATGACACCTGAATCCTAATCGACTCGATCCAAGGAAATAAAAAGAGTTGTAACATTGATCTCTGTTACCTCTCTATGTAAATTTTGATCCCGATCGGACTTGAGGAGGCTCTTATGAAGTGATAGAGAGATAGAGAGGATAGCTTACTTGGCACTTACCTGCCCATCGTATGGCTGTTGCCTGACATGAATGCTCTTTGAACAGGCGCTCGAAGCTCCATTCATACTCCGAGGAGGTTAAGCTTTAACTCGTATGGTAGATCAACCTATAGCAGAGTTCCTAATAAAAGGACTCTAGTGGCGATCTATCCTATTTAGGAAATTCGCTGCATTTTAACCCGTATGGTGGGTCATACCATGATAGAATTCCTAATTAAAGGATTGACCTGTATGGTAGGTCACCCCATGGTAGATTTTTGATGAAAAGATTTTACTGAGCGGTTTACCCAATGTCGGGTTCACCGAAGAAAATGCCTGAGGAAGGACTTTGTACCTGTATGAAGGATTTTGTGCCTGTAAGAAAGATTTTATACCTCTAAAAAGGACTTTGTGTATATAAAAAGAACTTTGTGCCTATAGAAAAGACTTTGAAAATGGATCATCCAATGATAGGAGTCACCAAGAATTACCTAAATGTCACCTTTTAGGAATAGACAAAAGAGGTATTGATTGAAAAAAGTGATTTATAGGTGTCATTCTGAGATATGAGGGGACTAAGAATCCTGTAGAAGCTCAAACTTGATTTATCTTACTATGAAGGGTGTCATTTCGAGATTTGGGGAGATCAAGAATTCTATAGAAGCTCAATCCCGATTTAACTTTCCAAAAGGGGTGCCATTCTAGGATCTGGGGAGACCAGAAATTCTGTAGAAGCTCAAGTCCAAATTATCTTATTATGAAAGGCGTCATTATGGGATCTAGGGATATCAAAAATCTTGCAGAATCTTAAACCCGATTTAACTTACCATGAAGGGTGCCATTCTGAGATCTGGAAAGACTAAAAATCCGGCAAAAGCTCAAACTTGATTTAACTTACCATGAAGGGTGCCATTTTGGAATTTGGGGAGACTAGAAATCCTGCAAAATTTCAAACCCAATTTATATTCTCTTGTCGCTTTAGGAATAAGGCAAAGAGACAAAAATCAAAATATCTCAATTATTTCTATTTTTGAGATGAATCGTGCATCATTGAAGAAGGTGGATACCTGTATGTGTGGTAATGGGTTTGAGTGCCTTGACAATCGTCAAAATTCATTTTCTTGAAAGGTTTATGTTGAAGATATACTTACCTGAGAATTTGGAAGAAACGCCTGATGGTTTCTTGATAACTAGGTTTGTTCATTCAATAATCGCCGAATGAATTTCGAGACATTGGAAAGTAACTCGAACATCGGGACCGTGTTACCTATCAGGTAGTGTCAAAGGTAACATGTGCAAGCATTTTCATCAATGAGTTCATCGGTTCATGCAAAACTATTCGGCTAAGTTTGCAATGATTAGAAGCAGTATGTGTAATAACTCATGATACAATTAATCAAAATATGGATCGTGCATAACTATTCTGTCAATTTTGCATGACCAATTTGTTCAAGGAGGTTATCACAGTATGGACACTTCGAATATAATCTGAATGGGGGATTTCAGTCAGAAAGGGCTTTCTCTCAATTTCGAGAAAGATTGTTTATCTTAATTGCTGGATTGAAAAGAAATCACTCAATCTTACCATTATCGCATTCAGCCAAGGTTTGAGTAATCTAGCAATTGGTATGATCAAGCTGATCTAGAGGTCTTGATTAGGACCATAATGTAAGCTGGGTCGAAGGCTTACCAAGCGGACTATTTTAAGCCAAGGCCATTGACAAAAGAGTCTTCATCATCTGTTTCAGGTTTACAAGTCAAGAACCCTGCAAAAATGAGAGAGAAATAATTTTGCTTGTACCTTTTTGAGCGATGCTTAAAATCATTCAATTCTACGTTAACTCAAGTGCCTTAATCAGAAAGACTTTCACGGGTTGTAACGTAGGTTAGGATTGGGGACCAAGGAAGTAAAAGACTTATTTTGGCATAGAAAATATACGAGGCAGGTTTGACGTTGGTGATCATTGCATCTTTATCACCAGTCTCGATCCTCTAGAATAGTCCTCAAAGAACACCATTGTTGTATGAGGAAGGTGTGAACTTTCGCTGATATTGCTGCTCAAGGACGATGTGAACTCCAATAGAGGAGACATCAGTGATCTTTGGAGATTTATCACAGTTCTTGGTCTTCTGGAACCGTCTTCAAAGAACACAATTATTGTATGAGAATGATGTCAACTTCTGCTGATACCATCGTCGCTCCCGAATGGTGTAAACTTCAACTGTGTATATTTTGTAATTTGACTCATTCGAAGAGTTTTCTCTCGCAATCAGATCTAATTAGGGATTTACAAAATGAGACAATATGTTTTCATTGAGTTTACAAAATGTACATGTAAAGTTTAAAGGCATTTAAAAATGAACATTAATTTGAATGGGTATTGGCCTTACTCTTGACTGACGCTTTGCTTTTTCATCCCCGGGACTAGCTTTTCTTTTTTTAGAAAAAAGAATTTTCAAAGATTGTGCCGTTATACACATGCATATCAAAGATCTAGCATACTTGGAGAGTTGACTCAGGAATTCTATGTAAGCTTACTTCTTCTGAGTTCTTCTGTTTTGAGATGGTGCTATCTTCATTATGGAATGAGCAAGGGTCACCAATGGGGTTGTAAGAAACGACTATGCAGGCTCAATTGGGCGATGCAAAGGCTAAAAGTGTATCAAATAGAGAAACGAATGCTTTTCGTTTTCCTAAGGTACTTGAATTACCGTATGAGGTTGAAAGTAAATAAACACTCAAAAATTGATGTTAGTTCGAGCAAGAAAATTTCTAACCATTTACCTGCTGCTGCTGCTGGAACTACCTCCTTTTGGCCTCGAAGTGGGGTGCTTCTTGACAGGGGTTACAAAATGAAATCACCGCTCAAATGGATTGTCAATAGTTACCTGTAGTGTTTAAGATAGAGAAATGATCGCCTCCTTCCCTTTAGCTATCATATCTTTTGTGAGAAAACTTTGCTTTGGGGAATGCGAAACCTATTTAGCACATAACTCAATGTGGATTAAAATATAGGATATGTGTGGAATTGGCTTGCCTTTCATCAATCTTGCATGGCCCATTCTACACATTCGATGAATCATGTGCAATTTATGCTCCAAGTCAGAATTGGCAAATTAAATATACAGAATAGTCATGCATAAATCATGGAATATGTAAACACAATACAGATGTAACAATTTTTAGCATCACGCGTGTTTACAGAATGTGCAAGTATGGAAGAAAATTCTCAAGAATGAGAGAATTTAAATTGCCCCTGGACATGTGGGTGGATCGAACAAATTAGGGAGTTTACTCCTTAAGCCGAGGAGTGGTTTTTCTTTGACTTTGCCCATGTATAATGAAATGCATGGGTGAAGGAGTCGAGTGAAGATTTGAAGCGTTTGGGTTTGTTTAATATTGACAACCGTCAAGGTCGTCGGTCGAATGCCCCTGCAAGAAAGGTTATCCTTGAAACCAAATGAGTTAAATAAGACATACTCAGATGATCATAATTTTGCTCCTTGGGGTTGTCTCCTTCGACATGTTAAATGTTAGTGTAAAGTTAAATGTTAATATAAACATTTCGTATCAAAAGGAAAGGAGACGTGTTAACTAGTATTAGAAGGGATAAACTGGAAACGATACTGGTTTACCCTTCATCGCGAATGCCTTGCACGACCCCTTTTACCAGCTTTGCTGGGTTGAGTTTTCCTCGACTTTCGTTGGACATTTCACCATTAGGGCTAAAGTTGTGGCAACGTATTGACTTCGATCTCATTTGTCAAGTATTCTTATTTCTTTCTGCAAAAAGAAATGTGTAAAAAATTGTATTATTCATTCACAATATTTACAACATTCCCTAACCTTGAGGATCAAACTCGGACCGTTTCGAACCATTGTCATCCCCCATGCCATCAGGCCCATGAGACCATAGACGTCCATAGGGGCTTTCTTTTAAGGGTTAATCCTCGAGATGACGCGGTCTTGTTGCGTTACTTGGGTAATTCCACGTCACGGTTCTTTTAAAGGCAATTTACAATCCTTGTTAAGAATGGAATAAATTAATTCAGAACTCGAGTCGATTATGGGTAAATTGAAACGATCCAAAATTACCCTTCTTTGAGCTCGCTTGGGCTTGTCACTCGCGATTTCCTTGTTTGAAGCTATTCATCTAGTGGCCATGTCCACAAATTAATTTGCTCCAGGTTTTGCTCAACAAGAGAACCTCGCATTTGGGTATGACTATGCTCTTGGCACAGTTTGCAAATTCCCTTCGAGTTTGCGCGGACTTTTACTCGCAATTAATTTTGTCCCAAGTTTGGTGCAGTAAAGGATCCGAGCATTTAATAGGAGAAAGGAAGATCACTACTTTTTACTCTTGAATTAATGCTAGACATTTATAAATGTAGAAACTATCCCATGCAAGGGAATGAACACATATGCATTCGTTCAAAATCAGTTCTGCTTCCTTTGTAGGTTCTCTAATGATTAACCAGCTTTATTCTAAATCAGGTACGCATCTGCCATATTGAAGGACCCGTGATCACTGGCTTTGAAGTACAGGCTCCGTAAGAATATTATAGCCTCGAAGCTTCATCAGCATCGAACTGGTTGATCATGGCAGTAAGCTCGTCATCAATGCCACATGACTGGTGGTGATATATCCCCTTTTCCTCGGGTGGCATCAATACTGATCCCATATGATTGGTTTTCTTGCCTATTCCTTTAACAGAACTTGATTATGTTGGGAACTGACCTAACTCACCTCTCAAACTGGTATTTTCGATTCTCAAATGCTGGATTTCGTCGAGAGTGAAGAGGCCACCGTAGTTAGGGCAGGTTATAGTGTCAAAAGCTTCTCTATACCTCGTGTTCTCTGCTTGGAGTCTTTCATTTTTAGTTTTTAGGAACTCGTTTTCACGGCATTCATGATGGGTCTTCACTTGAGTTCGTCTATTTTCGAACCAAAACTTAACTTGTGAAAGTTCTAGCCCTAGCTCTTGACTTAGATTCTTTCTTTGTCTGTTATCTGGGTTAGGGCACTCTATGAAGAAATCTTCAAGCTTTTGAATTTGATGCTCAGTATGGCGATGGTAATGCTTCTTTTGCCTGTTGTCGTTGTCGCCATTATCTTTGTTAAGATTCTGAACGTCACTGGTAGAAGAGTCAAGTTCCATGGTCTCAGCCAAATGTGGTTTCGAACTCTTCAAAAGCTCCCATACTCAGCAAGTGAAAATAGCTCTCAAACATATCGGGTTGAGACATCCGTGACTGGCTACTGGTCCTTCAAGTTTTGCTACTCTTCCTTGTATTTTCGATTTCTTTGGTTTTTTCTGAGCGACCGTGCATATTTTAATGTTCTCCATTGAGTACGGATGAGGACTACCGGGAGGACACCCCTTTTAAGATTTAGGAGTGGATTTAGAATTTTGTACTGCTTCCCCCAAGATTTTTGTCTTCCCAACTTTTTTACCATATCTCTCACTCGGTTTGTCTTTTCTCATCTTTTCATAGTGGTAAGGCACTTGTCACTATTTCTACCGCCTGTATCAAGCTCTGGTCTTGCAAGTAAGCTCTCTTCTTTCTATGAATAGAGAGATGTCTTATCTTCTTTTCTGCTAAAATTTGCCTTGTCTCCCACTCAGGTCATCTTTTCTTCTTATTTTTTAAAGTAGTGGTACCCTCTCACACTTTTTTGAAAAGATTTCGGATTTGCTTGGCTGAGGTTGCAGACTAGCAGTAGGCTTATGATTTATAGATGGATAGGGGATTCGAACCAATAAGGATAACACTGAAAGTGAACGGGAGATAGGAAAATTTGACCAGCAGATGATGGTACTATGAAATCACTACTTAACGCGAAGCTGATTAACACCTTCGTATTCCACTCATTTGCCTTGATTCTCTCCTCTATCATCTTCAACGATAATGGCCAATTTTCCCATGCATATCTTCCCAGCTGAAGTTATGGTCAAATGGGAGAGACTTTATCACCTTCTTGGACGAGGCTATATTTACATAGCCCATCATCTAAGGGTTGAAGCCAAGATCTTTGGTCTGTTTAGGGAGATAAGTGCCTCTTCGATCGAAGGCACAAATTTAGAAAGAGAATATAGAGCGTTCCCAACCATTTTTATCAACTTTTTAGAGGCTTGCCGGAACACCTACAAAACGGTGACCCTAACTCGCATCGTGAAAGCTCGCTACGAGGATCAATCTGAATGCCTAGAATCTGTAGAACTCGCGGTTATCTGCCATAAGAAGGCCGTCAAGTCTGCTGATGAACAGACCTCGCTGTTTGTTCAGGAGAGAGAAAAGTTGGTGGAGCGCCTAGCCTTGCTACAGACTTACTTCGAGCATGACCCGAGTGACATTGTGATGAAGTTCAGATGTGACTGGCTGGAAGAGAGGCTCAAAGACTTAACGGCAGTTATAACTCTCGAGAGAGACTTGATCGAGAATCTGAAATTCGCCGTTGAATATCATGAGGCTAGCACAACCAGGCAGAAGGAGAAATGTGCTCGCTTGTTCTTTAAGCTTGCGGATCTCGAATCTCAGGCTGCTCGGTGTAAGCAGAGCATTAACTTTATGGAGAGTCAATTGAGCTCTTTTGTGATGTTTATTAGAACTCAATTTGATTTTACTTTTCCTCCTTGGTGACTTGTTATAAAGCACGTTGATCTATGGAATGAGAGAAAAGTTTCATATGCTTATGCTTTAATCTTCCCTTCATCTCTTCTTCCATGTAGCATGATAGAATGACTTAAGACACTGAAAACGTCGAGGCTTAACATTCTTCTTGATGCTCTTGTTGATCGCTTCAGATGATGATATTAAGAACACTGAAGTAGAACTCGGCGGTGGCCCCACTGGTTACATTGAGACTCGTGACCAGTCATGTAAATTATTACTCTCGGTCAGTGTGCCACATAAGTACACTAGGCCACTTGTTGTGTGCCCCACTTAACTCATGCTTTAGCCCTTTCGGTGTCTACTTGTGTATGTCGGTTGCCTGTACCGTTGGCAAAAATGCCTGTGCGCCATGCTCAATAATGGAGCACCGGTCCTCTAGAGAGTAATAAATACATTAAATTTAGAGCCACCGGTTTCCTTAGAGGTCTTCCATGTTGATCGCAGCCATGGGATAATGTGTCCCTCTAGGGATATGAGACTGTCCTTACGCCAATTCGGTTCGGAATAAATTCACTGCCCCGCCAAAATACATCGGCCCATGCCGTGTTCAAATGATTAACACGATTTGGTCCTCGAGAGGATTGACCTCTTTGCTTGCCGACGGTTATAAGTAAGACAAATCGGCAATTTCTCATCCTTTTGGCATTCCTCAAGACATTCCTTGGCATGTTGTTATCATCAATGAGGCCAATTTTGCTCCCAACTGGCGTTGTGTGCTCTATATAAATTTCCTGCAACACAACGCTGAAGAAAGTATGAGTATGTGACCAAAGAAGGTCGGTCATGACTGCGACCTATTTGGTCCAACTTTAAATTTTCCCTTTTATGGAGAAATCATAAAACTTTCCTCCCCTTGAGGAAAGAGCTGAATGAAATTCTCTCAAAAGGATTTCCCCCCCTTATCCTCTTTCTTTCTTACAAAACTTTAGTAGAAAATGGAAATAAATGTGTAAAATCTTTTGATATTTAGTCCAAATTTCCAAATATTTCCCCGAAGTGGCAAACATATTCTTCTTCTGTCTTTATTTTTCTTTTTAATAAAATACTTAATCACAATAAAATTTTTCAATGGTAAAATCTCTTAAAAAAAAAAAAAAAAAAAAAAAAAAAAAAAAAAATCTTTGTATTAGGGATTCGGCCATTGAGGCAAAAGGAAAAGCAAGGGTAAGAAAGTAAGATAAACAATAAGAAAGGTGGTGGACAAAATCTTTAATTATTTTATTGGTCACACCAAAATTCCCCCGAAAGGATCTTCCCTCCCCGGACATTCATTCTTTCAGAAATGACAACCTAAATTTGATTATTATTATTAATTATTAATTCTTATTGTTGTTGTTGTTTGTTTGTTGTTGTTGTTGTTGTTATTAATTATTATTATTATTATTATTTAATTATTATTTTATTATTTTAAAATAACTCATCCATTACAGCGTAAAGTTCAAATTTTTGGCTGACACCTAACATGGACCCGACCAAAAAAATAAATACAAGATAAATTTTAGATAACCTACTTTACCTTAAAAAAAAAAAATACAATGCAAATATCACATAGACATGGCATATGAGAAAACTGAGACAATTCTCCTAAAACCATCAAATGGAGGGTATGAACCTATGGTCAACAGCTCTCACGAATCCGTATATAGCAGATTATCTCTCTCAAACCCAACTCC
>JAGVVM010011319.1:0-14571 GCA_019149425.1 Psidium friedrichsthalianum
CCCCTCCTCCCTCCCCCTCCCTCCCCCCCCCTTTCCTCCTCCCCCTCCCTCCCCCCCTTCTTCCTCTTCTTTTTTTCTTTTTCCCTTCCTTTCCGCTTCCCTCCTCTCTCTTCTCTTCTCCCCCTCCTTTTTTTTTTTCCCCCCTTCCCCCTTCCCTCCCTCCTCCCCCTTTCCTTCTTTCTCCTTCCCCCCCCTCTCCTTTTTCCTTTCTCCCTCCTCCCTCCCTTCTCTCCTCTCTCTTATTCCTTCCTCTTTCCTCCTCTTTCCCCCCTTCCTTCTCTCTCTCCCTTTTTCCTTTTTTTCCCCCTCCCTCTCCTTCCCTCCCTCCCTTCCTTCCCTCTCCCCCCCCCCCCCCTCTCCTCCTCCTCTTTTTTCCTCTTTCCGTTCCCCCCCCCCCCCCCCCCCCTTCTCCCCTCCCTCTCTCTTTTTTCACCCCGGTTCCCTACTCCACTGTTCTCTCTACTCCTACTCTTCCCTTCTCTCGCTCCCCCCCCCCCCTTCCACGGTCTTATCTTACCGAACTTGTTGAAGTTGACGATTTACGCGGATACGATTACTATCGAAAGTTCATCGATCCATAACCTGGAAGGACACTGTATACCAAATATCATGAACATCAGACAATTTACTTCTCCATAATCAACATTAGGTATAGAGCATCTTGCCTCAAGGACAAGCCAGAAATAAAAAATACACCTACCAATCCGAAAAATGACTAGATGAGAATAATGGTTTGCGCTACAGTTCACTTGTTGGACACCTACATTGCAATCCCATATTTAATTTCTTAGTAAAATATTAATATGTCAATTTAATTAATATGCTTCTTTTTCTTGTTTTATTGCAAAAATAACAAAAAAAACATTACAAAACCAAAAATTGCAACAAAATTGGATCGAGTTGGGTCAACTAAGCCCGCACGGATAAAGGTCACGGGTCGCGCAATGCTGTCACCCGAGCAATCGCGCATCCTCTGGCGATGTTCAGTTGGGTTATGCAACTTTGCAAGCCCCTTGCAGGTCCTTCGCCAGCAACCCTAAGGAAAAAGAAGATGAACAGAAACAATTTATGGCTGCACTTTTGAATATGGGGTAAAAAAGGATTTTTAGTAAGGTTTTGTGGCAAAAATGTAACTGACTAATTTTTATTAATGGGGCTTCAACTTTTTGAAAACGCTGAATGCTCAATGCTAGTACCTACCATCATCGATCTTTTAGCCTTGTCAAGGCTGGCATTCGGCCAAATTACCCTTAAAAAAGGTTGCCAAACACCTCACATTTCCTCAAGGGATTTTAGAGGCCAAAAGTCACTTGAAAAAAATGAACCCAAACGTACTCTAACCCTTCCCTTCAAGTATAATGCCATGCTTTGGCAATCTTTACTTCATAAAAAATAGCATTCATGTTTTGGGGGAATCACACCAAAGGCATCTTATTACCAAGTGTAGTCAGGTCTCAAACCTTTCAATTACTGCAATAATTTCCTATGTAAATAGAAAAGGGTAATTGAGTCTTAAACCATTCGGTTCGTTGTAAATTTGATTTTTTCTGTTCATTTTTTTTTTTGCCAAACACTACTCAAAGTTACTTTACAAAGGATGTTCTTACCAAACATAGGCCGTATTTGGTTCAGTATTTGAAATGAGCTTTGAGACTCTAAAGTCCCGTGGCCAAATACAAATGGTGTTTGGCTATTTTTTTTACTCACTTTGGGGAGATGCAGTTACATCTCAAATGCTCTCCAAAGGCCTTTAGCTCAAAGTATTTCAGAAGATACTTGGGAAGTGCATTTCCAGAATGCAACTATAATTTTTTATTTTTTGTTTTCTTTTTTCTTTAAGAAAGTAATTAAAAATAAAATAATTAAAATAATTTTTTTCAAAAATAAAATAAATATTTTTTAAAAAAATTAAAATTTAAAAATTTAAAAAATAATTAAAATAAAAATATTTTTTTATAAAAATAAAATTTTAAAATATAAATAATAAAAATAAAAATAATTTAAAATAAAAATAATTAAAAAAGTAATAAAAATAATAATAATAATTGAAAAAATAATTAAATTAATTAATTAAAATAAAAAATTATTAAAATAAAAAATGATTTTTTAAAATAATAATTTTAAAATAGAAATATTAACAATAAAAATAATTAAAATAAAAAATGATTTTAAAAATAATTTTAAAATATAAAAAATAAAAATAAAAATAATTAACTAAATTAATTAATAATTAAAAATAATTAAAAATAAAATGATTTTTTTGAAAAATAAAAAATGAAAAAAAATGAAAAATAGAAATAATAAAAATAAAAATAATTAAAGAAATTAATTAAAGATAAAATAATGAAAAATATAAAATAATTTTTTGAAAAATAAAAATAAAAATAATTAAAAATAAATATAATTAAAGAAAGTAATTAAAGAAATAAAATAATTTAAAATTTAAAATAATTTTTTGAAAAAGAAAAAAGATTATTTGAAATAAAAAATAATTAAAAAAATCCAATCATTACAAAGGATTTTTTTTACCAAACGGCATTTACGTCAAAGTTGCATCCAAATAATTTTTTAATTATAGTTTACCAAAAAAATATTTGCATTTCAATAAATTCTTTTAGTTCAAAAGTATTTGCATTTTTCCAAAGTCCCTTAGCCAAATGCTAAACAAAACAAGCCCATAGTTTGCATTTCCCAAAGCTCCTTAGGTTGAGGGCCTTCGCATTTTCTCAAAGCCCATTTCCAAAGCTGAATCAAATGCACCCTTAATATGATATAACAAGCTATCATGCATAAGAAGAAATCATCATTGGATTAAATTTAACATTTTTTTAGAAACTCGTTGAAAAAATCAAATTTACTACAGAACATAGATATATATATTATTTCGAATTACACGTTTACGTTGTTTAGCAACTCAATCTATCTAGAAGACATACCAATAAGAACTAGAATACTGTTTAAAATCATACTTGGAAGTATCTCATTACAGAAACAAAACATTTTAATGATCTATATCTGATCCAACTTAGATCCATCGCATACCCATTCCAATCTAACCTATTCTAGACCTCACCACATTTAATACAAATCGAACCTAAACACCTCCCCCCTCTCTCTCTCTCTCCTCTTCTTCTTCTTCTTCTTCTTGCCCTTAGCCACCTCCATACTCGACTACTGCACCTTGGATGCTCATCATCACTGTCCGTGACATCCAAAATTTTCCATATTAGTTCATAACGATAATTCACCTGGACTTTTCGACAATGTTGTAAAATTTCAATTGGTTCAGTAAATTTATGATGTGCAGAAAATTCAAAAGATGCCTTTCATATAGTGGTTTTTTGGAATGTGATTTGATTACATTATGAAATTACAAGGAGTTATAATTCAAGGAAATAAATTAAAAATGTGTGTTTGTTGATTTTAATATGCTTAAATTAATAATGATATATAGATTTGATATATAGAGTGACTCCGAAAAATTTGTCGGCATATAGTATTTGTCGACGAGGATTGATGTACTCTAAAATATGTATCGGATAATTTTCAAAGTTGAAATTTACTAAGTTGAGATTTTCCTAACATCGGATAGCTTTTGCTGATAATTTTAGTGGGATCAAAACATTTTCTTGACCCACAAAACTTTAGAACAGATATCGTCTTTCTTGTTTTATTTACTGAAATATGAAATATCTTCACACATTAGCAAATATCTTCACTTTAATCACCCAAAGTAAGCCACTTGTCACCATTTTGCTTGAACACCTAGTATTCCAACAACAATCTCATCATAATTTTTAACTCCTAGTTAACTAATATCTAATATCTTTTAACTCATGAGATTATGTCATCCATGACTTCGGCGATGACTTAGGGCCTATTTGGTAACATTTCTTTTTCTATGATTCTATTTTTTGAAACAAAAAAAAGATCAAAAACATGTTTGGTAATGCAAAATGATTCTGATTCTGCTCCTAGGAACAATTTTGGACCAAAAATAAGAAATAAAAAAATTGGTTCTAAAAAAAACACTTTTAAGAATCACAAAAAATAAAAATAAAATCTCAATTCTTTTAAAAAGATTGAATCACGTGAACTTCTGAACTTAAAAAAATTAAAATTAGATTTGAAAATTTACTAACTACAAATATTTTAAACACTCTTTTTAAAATTAAATTTAAAAATAAGCTTTAAAATTTAACCAAAAAGGGGGGAATTAAAAATATAAAAAAATAAAAAAATAATAAAAAATAAAAATAAAAATAGGGAAATTAAAAATAATTTTTTAAAAAAAGGTAAAAATATTTTTAAAAATATGAAAAAATTTTTAAAAAAAGAATTCTCGCCGCTTGGTTGTTTGCGGGAATAAAAATTTTATTAGTTACCGAACGCATTTCTGTTCGGGAATAGAAATTTTGTGCACTTATTAAATGCATTTTGATTCTCTAAAAATCATTAGTAACCGGAATCAGAAAACATGATTTTAATCATAATCACTTTTTTGGATCAAAATTTTGCCAAACAAACCCTTAGTGTTCTAACTCTTATTATTTCATATCAAATATTCTAACTCTAGCTATTTTATATCATAATAATAACCTAGTTAATTAACAGGAGTTGAAATTATTTTTTAAATTAAGTAAAGGAGGAAGAAAAATTCAATTTTCCTATTCCTTCTTGGAGTGCAATTTCATCTTCTTATCTTCACGTGCGATTTCTCTTTTCCCCAAAACAACATGCAAAGTCCCAACTTTAATTTCAATCAAGTTCCAAAGTTTATCCAACTTGAGTTGTTTAAGCTTTTAATCTCATCTTTCAAGTATGCACAAAGATAAAAGTTCATGGACTTCGTTTAAAATGGACACTGGGAATAACTCGTGATTGTCCAAAAAATCCTAGGGAGCTCTTTTGCTCTTTCCATTTAGTTATGCGAGCAATGTCTTTCATTCCTATTATGCAACCGTGCTTCCTACAATATTATAAGGGTACGCTTTGCATTTAGTAATTTTTGTAGCTTGGATTTTAACATCATAATAAGTATGATGCATACTAACTTACGAAAATCTTTAAATGTTGGATTTTTTTAAAGCACACATGAATCCTTTAGGGCCGAAAGAATGAACGCAACTGAGAACCAATCTTGACTAGGAGATAATCTGTGTGACGTCTATTGTCTGGGCTTACACCAACAACTAGCGGTTTAAGACTAAGTTCACCGACTGGTTAAGTATGTCCGATAGGCTTTCACTAATAAGGTTCGAAGCGAAATTTACCTATCTTGACGCAGTGTATTTCCACAGGCACACTTGGAATTCCTCGAATCTTAGTTCTGGTGAGCCATTATGTGGGGGATTGTTGTAATTAATGGGTTAATAGCTCAACTTATGTCAGTGTAATCGATTTGCATTTATGTCTGTGTAACCAATATGCCCTTATGTCAGTGTAGCCGATGTGCTTTTATGACTGCGTAACCGACTAGGGTTAATGGCTCGTCTAATGTGAGCTTAACTGACATGACTCTCGAGTTACTAATGTGACTCTTGAGTTCATGCTTTTTGATTGTCGGCAGCTATTCTCCGAGTCTATAAATAGATGCCTCTCCTCAATTAGAAAGTAAACGAGAACTCACAACTCGAGTCAAACTCTCTAGTTCTCTAGTAGTCATTCTCCAAGTGCTTTAGTTTTGAGAAGTGTTCGATAGAATCCTATTCGTATAGTGTTGATACAAATAGGTTCGAGGTATTGTATCTTGGGAGGCATAGTTCGTGAAGCTACTTGTCACCGTTGGTAGGAACTAACCACCTTAAAGAAATTTGGTTAGTCGTACCTCACCTCCTATCTTAATGTGGCTTATACTTGTAATTTAGCATCTCTATTTGTAAAGATTGTATATTGACTTGATCGGTATTTCAATATTATTATCGGCTTCTTTATGTTATGTTTTCTGATTGTATTCTAATATCACGAGTGCAATCCTTTTAGTGCTCATTGGGCCGAGGCTTCATTGCCAGTTGCTTGTAGATAAAAAATTGTTCTATTGTTGACGAGCATGAACTTGTAATCTGCAATGCAGTTGGCCAAGACATTCCTTTGGCTAGTCATGATCTAATGGTTGTCGCGAGAAATTTATTTTGACTTTTTTTTTTTGGAATTCTTTCGAGTTCGAAGTAGTTCATAACTGGCATCGGTATATCATGCCAGTTTCCAAATAAGTTCATTTTGTCTTTGATTTGATCCTCTCATTAGCCTTTCCATGCTATTTTCTCATTGTAAATCCTCGCGCTATGGGCCGTAAGCCCTAGGCGATTACGGGGTTTAAGCTACACGACTAGAGATGTTGGGATTGTTCTTTCCATTTCAGGTATATACTCTAGCTTCTTCCTTGTCTATCATGATAAATTCGTTTAGGAAAACAACATGGTAGTCACTGAAACTGCAATTCAAACGAAACTTCGAGATGTGGCGGTCCTTACTGTTGATATGAGTTCTGCCTATTCGAAACTTAGAAGTATGGTGGTCTATTATCACTGACCTTATCTCAGTACTCGTTCAATGTATTTGCTGGGAATCCCTGATTGCCGCATTCTACTGCCAGGTGCCGCCCTTCTCGTCTTCCAAACGTGCTTATACCCATACTTGGACAAACTTCTCGGCCCCGTTTTGGTTGCCCGCATTTGTGGTGTATGTTTTCGACATCTTGTAACTTGAACTCGAGCACGTGCTTGTGAAAAACATTTTTTCTGCTATTGTATCTCTGGCTGTTCATGGTCTATCTGATAAATGGATGATAATCCTCTGTGTTTCCTTTGCACAAATGCTTGAGTACAGGTCTTATCAATACCGCTCTTGTCAACTTATCCTTTTATATAGCCATGCTGGGCGGGCTAAGTCTCTCCATGGTTATGAATTGTGCATCAGTCGCAAATGATGTTCTTTCTGTGAGTATCCCGTACACTCTATGCGACAATATATGAAGCCAATATGCATAAAAAAAAAACATTGGAGTTACTTTTTCTGTATGGAATAGAGAAAAGGCAAAACCTCTGTTCATACCTAATTCAACAGTGGAATTTTGCATGTCGAAAGCTTTCCGCCTTCACCAGCTAGCTTTGTCCTTCTGCAAAACAAAGCCGTTGTAAGCTTCTAATGATCATCTTCGACGGGTCTGATCTTTATTAAGATCCATCGAACCCATTTCTTTCTCGTGAAGGTTTGGCATAAGTCCGAATCTGAAATCGTAGGATTAAGATCAGAGGGGAGCTGCTAATGGAATCGCGATGACCACCGCGTCTCTCTTCAAGGCGGTTGCTCCAGCGGAGGCGGCGCAATGTGAGTCCCGCTCAATTTTTGTTGGCTTTCAATATATCACACTGACAGGACAATTGCCATCAATACAATTGTAAACTAATTACTGAAAGTAAACGACTACTCTGCATGCTTAAAGGGCAGACTTGGTTAATGTTCTCATCCATGGACAAAATCTTTCGCAGATTCTCTTGGACACGAGCGTCAGGACGTGGCCTTTCTCCCGGTAAACCGAACCTTTTCCAGTTCTCAGATGACGGCTCTGGCCTTCTTTGTATAACCACGACTAACCATCTGTTGTCATCTGCTTAAAGAAAAACTGTTTGCATGAAGATGTGTATATGCACACATTCAGGGTGAACAATGATGAGATATAAGTCTACGCGACCTTGATAGATCGTGCTTGAGCCCTCATCTTACGAGGAACTTTAACGACCCCCGTGCCTGTGTGCAGGCAACAGATATCTTCTTCTCTTGAATGTGGTCATGGCGATTGGGGTGCTGATGACGTTCGAGCCGTTCCTTGTCGAGCGCCAACTAAATGAAAGGAGGGTGACATGCATGAGTTCTAAGTATAGGGCTGCCAAACTCAGAGTAGTGTTTGCAAAAGATCATCTTTCATTCGATTCTTTCACGAGCTCATCCAAACGGCAGTCATGATTGTGTTATCGTCCTGACATTCTTGGGAAGAAACGTTTCATTTCCAGTTCCCTTGAATGTATGAATCAATCTCACTGTAGGAATATACTTGTATTGCATGCACTTTTTGTCGCTACTAATAGGCATTGCAACGTTGTGCATATTACCAATCAAATTCCTTTTTTGTCTGATTATTTCATTATCCCTATTGTTTCATATTATCCCTCCCTCTAAAAACACAATTATGTATGCAAATGGTTATATTTTTCTCAATCCATGACTCAGGACTACCCTTCAACTATATTTATATCGGACGAAAAAAGTATTTTAAAAAAAGTCCTAAATTTATTGAATTTGTGCCAATTTAGTCCATTCACAAATATCAGGCGGAAATCGGTAACATGGACTCCAACCATCCTACATGACATGGCTGATGATGGCGTTGACATTTTTAATTGTTATTTATAGCCTTTTTTTTTCTTTTGCGATGGTTAGAAAGCACTCGTCGACCGCTGGCGATGTTAGCATTAAATTTGTAAAATGAAAGTTTATGATTGAATTGGTATCCATATAATATGTTTAGGATGATTGAGTAACTTTCCTTCTATGTCATGCAGGGTTACAAGTTGCGGTCGTCGTGCACATACAACTTGACTGTGATATAATTGCAAAGAGCTCTCTTGTGTGATAAGAAGCACAGACACATCGAGGAGTGGCCGCGTCGGCATCGGACAGGTGTGGGACAAGGACACACGCCCATGATAGAACTCATCGCAGAGAAGCAAGGCAAATCTAGAAGGAGAAGAGGAGATTGCAACGTCGTAGAAAAAATGGTACGAAACCCTAAGAAAGAATGGAGGAGAAGAAAGGCAAATCTAGAAGGAGATTGCAACGTCGCTGTCCTAGCACAATCCCCAGCAGGCCACCGCTACACCCACTCTTCGGCAATTTAATTTTCTCATAAAATTGGTGGGGCACCCGGCCTCCAAGTTCAACGGGCCACACCTACCATAAAAAGAGCACTAACAGCAATTTAATTTCGTTTTTACTTTTTTTTTGGTTCATTAGTTTTTACTTTAAAGCTTTTTTTTTAAAAGATAATACCACGAAAAACTTGAAACTGGTATATCTATATAAATTTATCTCAAATTATTTTTTTAACCACAAAAAACCACAAACTTGAATACTTGTGACAAATTTATCACAAACTGATACACTTGTGATAAATTTACCCTCTATTAATTTTCGTTAAATTTATATCAAATTGCTGAGTTAGATGGCACGTGATAGTTCACAGTGTACCAATTTGGGGTTTTTACTCTCTGTTTATCACAAATGTATCAATTTGAGATTTTTCGTAGGATTAAGCCAATTTAACGTAGGGTAAATTTATCACAGGTGTAATAGTTTGGGGTTTTTGTGCTAAAAAAAATTAGTTTATGGTAAATTGCTACAGATGCACTAGTTTGGGGTTTTTGTGGTTAAAAAATAGTTTTGAGTAAATTTATCACAAGTATACAGTTTGGAGTTTTTCATGGTATTAACCTTTTTTTTTTTTGTAAAAATGATAATTATCATTACATATAAAAATATATAATGAATATACAACACGTCCCAATGTGTCGAAATCTTTATTTTTGAAAATGATGTGCACGTGTCGGTGTTATTTAGCTCGCGACAAACTCTATTGTCCACAAATTAGTACCTCATGTCATGTGGCTTTTGAAAAGCGGTGACCTTGCAATCCATATGGGAAAAATTCTTGGATTTTTAGGGAACACTTGATCCTTTAGTGAATCCAATCGTCGAATCATGCGGGACCCAATGTAAATTCACACAATCCAACGAAATGGCTAATATTCCTCTAGAGTTTTTTTTATTATATATTTTTGGTTCGAAAGAAAGAGGTTGTGACATCCTGCGGGGGTGTCTGAGCCCAAGTCTTACAAATGTCATTCATATGTCGTATAATAATAATCGAGAGTTACATCTTTCAAATCTAGCAATCAAAGTAACTGCTGAACAAAATGAAAGTCATAAAGCAAACAAAGCACAATTTGTAGTTATCAGCATCTCTCATCTCTCCGGTCATTGTAAAACATTGCGGCCAAACACAAGATTTAGTGATGAGGCAATGACGAGATCTCTCATTCCATTTGCAATCAGCTTGCGGTGTGCGTCTAATTACGACATTCTTATCACCTATCGCCTTGTAGAGACATCATATCAATATATTAAAAGAGCACAAATTAAATACCGATAGAGATCTCCTAAATCTATATTAAATTTAGTTTGAGAGAACTAAAATCATATATTTGACCTAAATCTGAATCGAAAGAGAGAAGAGCTCCATAATTCGGAGAGATTATAGAGCCATGTCACGAACATCATCCTCGACCATCGACTGGATGGATGGCTGAACTGATCTTCACCTCATCCAAAATAGCTACAAAAATCTATTTATCCACACAAATTGAAACTTCAAGGAGAAAGAAAAAACAAGTAAGAAGAAGGAGGCAGGGAGGAGAAAGAGGAAAAGGCCCCTCTCCCCCCCCTCAAGACCTTGATGGTAATTTACCTCATTTGGATAAGATAGGTCTCTCATCCTCTCTGCCGCATCAAATTTTCTAGCTAGTGATTTCTTGTCATAAATCTCTATTGAGAGTGTGAACACTTGCGAATTGGAAAGAAGTATTATGAGGGCTCTAAAATCTCAAAAATTACATAGTGAATTTCAACTTTGTCGTTAAATTCAAAAGGGTAGATAGCCGAGTGGAAGGTCAAATCACCGTAGAATTAATTTGCATATTTTTTTATCTCCTTTATTTCTCGAAATCGAAATACAAAGTTTTAATCTGATTCAACTTTAAATTAGGATTACATTAAGTAGATATTCTACTGTAATCAACATCTTGGCCTCTCTATAATACCCGAACATCTCTCTCCACATGAAGAGACCCTTAACTTGCTTGGACAGTATGACTCTGCAGCTTCTTCCTTGGATCGAGCTCTCTTCCAACTTTTTCCCGATGTATGGCACTGGGTAGATGGTGAGCATATTTGCACGTGCTAGGAATCCTCATGCGCCAAAGCATAGGGCTCTGCAGGGCTTTTTCTGAAATTAAGTTAAAACAAAGGAATACTAAATTATGGTAAAAAAAAAAGTTATTTATAAGATTAGGTTCCGTACAGGATTCAAAATGCCCCACGGCCCCTGTGCGGCATTTTGAATGCCGCGCATAGGCTGCACGGGCCAAGTGCCGCATGGGCCTGTGCGGCACTCGGTCCATGACCCGTGCGCCACAGTGCCCGTACATAGGCCTGATCTTTTTATTCATTTTTTTAATTTTTTCTATTATTTATATACTTTATCATATAATTTATTTTTCCTTTTAGAGCTTTTTTTATAACATAATTATCAATATTTAATTGAAAATTTTTGTTAATATGTATGTAATTATTTTTAAAGTACGTAAATAAATTAATTAACAATATTCATGAGGCCGATGCTAGTAGCAGTTTCTTATTTCATTTTTTGTATAGGTTTTTTTATTTACTATGAAAATAATTAATAAAAAAATGCACGTAAATATAATTCTCAATTAATTATTGATAATTATATCTATACAAATAAGGTTCAAAAAATTATATTTATAAAATTATAAAAACATGTAAAAAATAAGAAATTAATAAAAAAACCACCGCACCAACCTCGTGAATATTTTTTTATCAATTATTACATAGTAAATAAATTAACTACATAGATCTTAGTAAAATTTTAATTATTTATGATAATTATGTTATAAAAAAGTTTCAAAAGGAAAAAAATTATATTTACAAAGTTATATAAATTTTATAAATAAAAAAAGTAAAAAAAAGAAAATAAATAAAAAATAGTGCGCACCGGCCACTTAATGAATATTTTTTTATTATTAACATACTAAAAAATTAATCACATACACATATCTTAATAAATTTTTTAATTAATTATCGATAAGTATGTTATAAAAATAAGCTTCAAAAGGAAAAATATATATTTAAAAAAATAGGATAAATATAAAATTATAAAAATATAAAAAAATACGAAATTTTAAAAAAATGCCGCCGCACTAGCCACAGTGAATATTTTTTTATTTATTAATATTACATAACATCTTAATAAAATTTTAATTATTATGATAATTATGTTATAAAAATATTGCTTCAATAGGAAAAAAATTATTTTTACAAAGTTATATAAATAGTAAATAAAAAAATACAAAAATGAAATAAAAAATGCTACCGCACTGACATCATGAATATTTTAATTAATTTATTTACATACTTTATAAAAATAATTACATACATATTAACAAATGTTATCAATTAATTATGATAATTATGTTATAAAAATAAGTTACACAAAAGAAAAAAAAATTGTATATTACAAAAGTTATAGAAAATTATACAGAAAAACGTACAAAAAATAAGAAATTAAAAAAATACTGCGCATCGGCCACTTTGCATATTTTTTATTAATTATTAACATACTAAAAATAATCACATACATATAGCTATAAATTTTTCAATTAATTATTGATAATATGTTATAAAAATAAGCTTCAAAAGGAAAAAAATATAGATATTTTACAAAATTAGAAAATATAAAATTATAAAAATAGTAAAAAATACGAAATTAAAAAATGCCCGTTGCACCAGCCACAGCCATATTTTTTTTATTAATTATTTACATACATATTAATAATTAATTACATAATCTTAATAAAATTTTTAATTAATATGATAATTTAGGTTATAAAAATATTCTTCAATAGGACAAAATATTTTTAAAAATTTATATAAATAGTAAATACAAAAAATACAAAAAATGAAATAACAAAATGCTATCGAAACCGGCCTCATGAATATTTTTAATTAATTATTTACATACTTTATAAATAATTACATCAATATTAAGAAATTTTATAATAATTATTGATAATGATGTTATTAAAATAAGTCACAAAGGAAAAAAAAAGTGTATTACCAAAAGTTTAATAAATATTAGAAAAAGTAAAAAAAAAATGAAAATGAAAAAAAATCGGGCCAGTGCGAGCACTGTGGCGAACCAGGTCTTGTGGTCCTAGGGACGCACGGCCGTGCGGCACTTGCACGGCCATGGAGGAGGGATCTGTCATACAATACTACCGAACTGGTTTGAAGTTGACGATTTTATGGGAGTACAGTACTATCGAAAAGTTGCGATCCGCAACCCGAAGACACTAGGTGCCAAATATAAGAAATCCCATCTGCCAATTACTTCTCAAATCCACGTCAGGTATTAGAGCAGAGCGTGATCTCATTGGACAAAGCCAGAAAATTAAAAAAATAAAAATACCCCAAATCCGAATCAACGAAAGATGAGAGATAAGTCTTACCGACATTGTGGCCCGTGGTTGAGACCACAGCTTACCGAGGAAACCTGACGCCCCCGTGCCCGTGTGAAGGCAACCAGAGATTCTGCGTCGTCATGAATGTGGTGCGTGGCGATCGGGTGCTATGACATTCGAGCATTCCTTGTCTGAGGCGGCGCGCTAAATGAAAGCAGAGTTGAAACGGCATGAAACAAGTATAGGTGCTGCCAAAATCGGAGCAATGTTTGCAAGAGATCATCTGTCATTCGACTTTTCGCAAGCTCACCCAAATCGGCAGTCGTGATTGTGTTACACCCTGACATTATTGGAAGAAAATGTTTCATTATGCATGAATCAATCTCACTATTGGAATTAATATCGTGTGCGGTTGCACTTGTTGCTATAAAGAGAATTTACAACGTTGTGCATATACCGTCGCATTCCCTTTTCGTTCGATTAGTTTCATTATCCCCCCTCTAAAAACACGATTATGTGTGCAAAGGGTTATATTTTTCTCCGTCCTGACTCGAGAACTACCCTTTTCAACTATATTTAATCGGACGAAAAATTATCAAGAAAGTCCTAACTTATGAATTTGCGCCAATTTAGTCCATTCAACAAAATATTGGGAAGAAATCGGTGACGTGGACTACCGGTCATTATACGGGATGGGCTAATGATGATGTTGATATTTTAATTTTGTTTATAACTTTTTTTTGCCTTTTGCGAAACGCGACGAGGTTTAGAACTAAATTTGTAAATTTTAAAAATTTATTGATAAAATTGACATTTATATCAAATATTTAGGATTAATTGATAACCTTTACATATGTTGTGTAGGTTACGAGCTGTGGTGTCGGCTCACGTAAAAACTAAACTGCGACAATAACGCATAGGACCCCCCTACGTACATGAAGCACGGACGTACGCAGGAGCGGGATGTCACGGTCGGTGTTGGACACGGGTGGCACAAGGACACGCGCACGTGGTAGAAATAATAGCAGAGAAAGCAGGGCAAACTAGAAGGACAAAAACGAGGATTGCACACGTACAGGAAAATGGTACAAAACCCCTAGGAAAGAAGGGAAGGAGAAGCGAGGCAAATCTAGAAGGAGATCGCACCGTTCGCGGTAATAGAACCAATCGGTCCTTCTCAAATTTAGGTTTCAAAAATTTTTTATCAAAATAGGGCAAAAAAAAATTAAAGGTCTGGGGCCCCGCGCGGCACAAAATG
>JAGVVM010011320.1:0-18030 GCA_019149425.1 Psidium friedrichsthalianum
TCCTTTTCCCCTCGAAAAGCGCGAGTAGGTTTCAGAACTGGCTCACCCTCAGGAAACTCTGGAGGAAGGAGAGCCCAGCAATTGCGGCGTCGTACGCGCCCTCTACGAAGCCCTGCGCACCCGCGACGTGGGAACAGTCCACCGGATCGTAGCTCCTGACCTGGAGTGGTGGTTCCATGGTCCCCCGACGCACCAGTTTTTGATGCGCCTCCTCACCGGAGCGTCCAGCTCGCCCTCCGACGACAGCTTCGAATTCGCCCCCGCCTCGATCACGTCCGTCGGGTCCATCGTCCTAGCCGAGGGCTGCGACCAGAGGCGCTCCATCTACTGGGCCCACGCCTTGACCGTCGCGGATGGGATAGTCACGCAGGTGAGGGAGTACTTCAACACGTCCCTTACCGTCACGCGCCTCGGAGGTGCCAACAGATCCCCACCGTCCGCTTTGGGGTCCGAGATTGCTCCGGCTCCGGGCTTTCAACACTGTCCGTCGATTTGGGAGAGCAGCCTCTCGAATCAGGTCGGGAAGTCCGTGCCCGGTCTCGTCCTGGCGATTTAATCGAAACGACCTCGCGCGTGATCCGGTGTGGCCGCTAGTAGGAGAAAATAAAGTTGCACGCGTTGCAGCCGTCGGTTGCTTATGGTCTAAAGGATGTGAACGGTTGGTTCGCCTTATATTTGTGATTGAGTAGTATAAATTAGAGGGTCCGTCCGTCGTTTCAGTCCAGTTGTCGTGTCGTTTTGGGTCATGGGTGTAACTGTCATGGACAAGCCCATTTGGTCTCTGTCTTATCAGGATTTGTCGGTTATGTGGCATGGTTGTGATGTAATAAAATCGTGTTCCTTTGCGAGTTTTATAAACCTCGTGACCAATACATTTATTTTAAAATTTAAATTTGGAGTAGGTACTGCCCTTTTTCGTTCTAATTTCATGGTTTTTGTTAATTTTCTAGGGATTATGTCATTGCTTAGAAATTTGTTTCCTTTGATTTGAAGCAAGGGGTTTCATGACATTGCACGCAACATCCAAATGAACAGAAGTGGCTTCCAATGCTACAGTCGCCCACCAATCCCCTCTTTCAATTTTGTTTTACTTTTATATGCAATGTTTCCCTATGAATTGTCTTAAAAATATACATTTGTTACGTACTTGACAATAAATGATATAAAAATATAGTATTTTAGCGCATGAAACCATATGATAATACAACTTAATCTGCACTTAAAATAATAAGTATATTTAAGTTCGCATTATAGTTCACTTCATTCAATAGTTACCACATGCGTTGCTTAATCTTGACTCAAAAAACAAAGTTGTTCATGGTAACTGTATCAATATCAAAATTGAATCCGAACTTATTTATGTGTTTCCAAGCTTCTCAGATAAGGAGGATTTTTTTTTAAACGAAATGTGGGTTATTAACTAGCTATAACTCATACGTATATTGTCGATATAAACGAGAGGTGTCTCAACCTTTTTTTAATGATATCTCAAGTTTAGGAAAGTTCCGCCAAAAGATCAAAGAAAAAGATTGTACTAACGCATATCCACTAATCTCACTAATAGAATGATACTTTGGTCAGGATTCGGCGCACAATCATAAAGAAGTAAAGCGTAAAAGCAAAAAAGAGAAATCGATACATAAAGTTTTAGCCCGATTCACCCTTGAATTGAGATTACGTCCAGTAGATGATTTCAATATAATTAACATATCGCATCTCTCGTTACATACCTTCAATGTTGATGGGGAGTATAAACCACACCCTAACAACTTCTTAACGTCGAGTTATTGCAAAATACCAAATATTCTTATGATAATCACAACAAAAATATGAGTTCATTATATATCGGGTGTTTTCTTGCAATTAGATATTTATCAAAAGGTTGTTCATGTTAGATTTTTTAGGGAAAAGAATTACTAAAAGAATTGTATTTAATATTATCATTCTCAATTTGCCACGTATTTATTACGAGTTTCCAAGAAAACACCCATGTGAAAGCAAGGAAAAACCTTCAGACAAATTCTTGTTGAAACAGACAACCTTTTCGACCATTTGCGCACGTTCCTTGTGATCTGATGCCTACCTCAACGGACATTTTCTGGGGTTTTGGATGGGAATGGGACCTTCGCAGCAAGATATGTACAGCGCGAGCGTGACAGGGGATTTGTAAAAGGTCAATGTAATATCCATAAACTCGAGTTTCAGACTTAAGGTCAACAGAAAAACTAGCCATTGAAGTTGATATTAGCAAAAACTCTCACGGGGAAACTGATAATTTTACCTGAAGACGATTTCAGCGTAAGAAATTATCGTTCGTTCTTAAAAAATTATTTGTCGAGTTATTCATTTTTCATGGATCAAGCGAATCATCGTAGGATTTTGAAATTTCATAAACTAATGAAATGTGACATGGAGTGGGCCTCACGCAGATGTCAAGTTGTCTGTTGCTAGTCGTGTCCCAACACTGGCGGTGGAAAATTCTAGATGGCATTCATCCCAAGAGAATATGTAGTGGGGCATACTCCATTATCTTCTTCCCCGTGTACTTTATATGTGGACTATAACCTGTGGTCTATCTATAATTTCAACTATAGCTTGTCCATGAGCTGTAAGTTTGATAATATGGTTAATATGAAGAAAAATCTTAAATTAATACATTTGTGATAAATTAATCACCTCGTTAATTTTTGTTAAATTTTATCGTCAAATTATTGAGTTGTACGACACATGCGATTGCCAAATGTACACGTTAGGAGTTTTTACCTTCTATTCGTCACATTTATATCAATTTCAAATTTTTTGTGGTATTAATTCAATTTAACGGAAACTATCGGAGGGTGAATTTGTCACATGTGTACCAGTTTGAGATTTTAGTAGTCAAAATAATTAGTTTTGGATAAATTTTGTCATAAATGTGCCAGTTTAAAATTTTTTATGATTGAAAAAATAGTTTGGGATATAGTTATCACAGGCATATCAATTTGAGCTTTTTTGTAGTTAAAAGAATAGTTTGAGGTTAAATTTGTTATATGTGCACTAATTTGAGATTTTTCGTGGTATTAACCCTTAATAATATATGTTTTAATGTTGTATCACCTCAAAGGAAACTTCATAAAAACTACCGTAAATAACCACATCTTTAGAGGTGCTGCAATTACAGGGGTTAGTCGAAAGTCGAAACCTTATAAAAGGTTCGAGCTCATCTCGTCATCGCCAAAACGTCGGTATCGAATAGTGTCGGAATACAGTATTAGGGTCCCAAATATTGTAAGGACAAGAAAAGAGAAGCTGCTCCTTGCAGGGATCAAAAGAGGGTTTGGGTCTAGTCTCTGTGGAGAATGTCCAAGGCAGTATGTGTTATGTCTCGCATTTCATAGGGGATTATTCCACGCATCTTGCATGTAGTCCTCCCTCAACGTCTTGTCCGTTTCTTACATTCGAATCACAGAAAAGTTACGCTCGAATGTTTGCTAACGATCGAGTTGAGAGAGAATCGTTTATCACCAGCTACTTGGATTTTCACGGTAGATTTATCTTTCCAATGTTAAATTTATTGCACGAAAAGGAAATTTAACTTGGACTACGTTAATATGAATGATGAACAAAGTCTAATGGCTTGTCCATTCTGTCCATGGGGGTAAAAACGTCAACTTCAGTTCGAAAGTTAGTGGAAGATGATGATTGTTTCTGAGAGCTAACCCTGATAAGATCTTTGATAACACCCATTATCAGCAGCCATACCCTGTCGAAGAAGTCCGTCAAGTCTTCGCCTTCGTGGTGTCGAGTCATAGCCCCTGTGATGCCGTGGCTGTGTTGATGAGTCGGACGTTCATCGACAAGCACAAAAGCGACTGGGAATATCACCATTTCTGGCTCAAGGCATCGAATCGAATCGAATCATCATGGGAAAATGCTGTTGTGTCCGTATATTCTTGATAAAAATCTTGGTCCATGTCACCTTCCCAGTCGCTCACTCACGAAACGACCTATTTTGGAGGTTGAAATGCTTCTTTCCATCGTGGTGGAGAATGCGAAAGATAGGATTTGCACACTCCCCCTTAGCAACATGCACCGACTCTTTTTTTTTTTTCAACTTCTTAGACAAATTCTAAGTTTGGTTTCCTCCGTTAGTATCGCGCATCAAGCATCGCGCCATTACTTTCCCTAGCGAACAAAAGCTTTTGCTATTGTCGAGGGAAAAGAAAAGACGAAAGAAAAGGAGCAATTGATAATTGTGATGCTTATGTAAGTTGATGAAGGATGAGAATATCTCCAGACTTCAAGTGGGGAATGTCTACTTGTTAACAGCGAGTCATGGGAATTTGTTCTTTTGGAGCCTGAAAGTTTGGATGGTGGCCATACCCATGATAGGGCTTTGAGAATACCTTTGATCTGCCACTTCGCATTTCGCCCACTAGAATACCAATTAACATCACTCTTCTGCTTTCAAGCTCTTGGCGATGTGAACAGGGAATTCATGAAGAAGGCTTGCCCGCTTTCTTCGCTTATCATCGTCTTGTATGGATGAGTTTGGGACAGCTTCGGGAAAATGAAAATCTTTCTTTTCCAATAATCCTTAGCTCAATGTGTATTTATTGAAAGCAAATAGCGTCTGAATAATCGAGTTTTAGTGCAATTTTTGTCAAGCAACCTTGAGGTAATAAAAAGAAAAGGCAAAAAGAGAGGGCCAACGGAGAAGCAATAGGAGCTTCCGTGGCCCGGCCGAGTCACAAAGGCTTTGATGACTCAAGGTTCATCTTAGGAAAAAGAGAGTGAGGGGAAGAGGGGGCATCTCTCAACCCAATCATCCAATTCCATCCAACAGACAGGCATGGTTCTGTAGTCAAAGCAATTCCGTCACTTTCGTATACCTTAAGAAGATATAATATAAGGGAAAAAAAGACAACATGAGATCAAGTAGAACTCAAGAAGGTTCTTTCTCCTCAAGTCATCATCCTCATAATCCTCTGAAGCTACCCATCTTCTTCCTCTGAGCCTCTGCTGCCAATGAAAAAGCGCCGCCCTATGCCTCGAGGCTGCTATTGGCCACCCCCCTTCATCGCCTTCAAAGTCATCTACCTTATGTTCAACGAGCTTGACAAGACGATAAACAATAACCGAGGGAAAAAATGGAATACACGTACATCAGGGTGAGGGCAAGATTGGAAGGAAAAAGAATTTCATTAAACTCGAAAAGCAGCATTTTTCGCAATACTGTTGCATTGGGCTTTGGCAATTGTAAACCTGCACTTAGGCTTATACTCCTTTACGATTTTGTTATCGAATGCCTGAACTTTGGCACAAAGGCCTTTGTGGGGTTAGTTTTGGGGAAAAAATTTTTTTTTTAGCATTCGGCCAAATGCTGAAAGCCCAATGCTGGTAAAAAAATTTTTTTAGCATTCAGCCAAATGCTAAAAGCCCAATGCTGGTAGGGACCAGCATTGGGCTTTCAGCATTCCCAAGGTCAGCATTTGGCCAAATGCTGATTCAAAACTGAACCAAATGATTCAGCATTTTCCCAAGGGGCTTTGAGGACTGAAAGCCCCTTGGGAATGCTGAACCAAACTCACCCAAACAGCCCCTTCTCACAACTATGCCAAAATCTCTGTCACAATTGGACTCGAGTAGTCGGGAAGTAAGAATGGCCTAAAAGCTTTATTGGGCTCTCCCAGGAAGCCTAATGCAGGCAATAAAATTAAGTGGATAATACTTTTGAAAAACCCTTTCCCTAAAAATCATATTTTTGAATTTACAACCTATCGATATCACCACAAACAAACTTAAAATCAAATTAAACTCGGGTGATGTCCATATTTGTAATGCACTAATCAAAGTGGCCGAAGGGAGTTTCCTTTGAGCACGGTTGAACAAAAGTACGATCCATCTTGATAAGCACGACCAGCTTCCGGTCTAAACTTCATATTTTTTCTTATTCTTTTGTATGGCACGGACTCTGAAAACCTATGTAGACATTTACTTTGATCAAACGAGTGGATTAAATGAGGACTAAGCCAGTCCACCGGAAAAAAAAAATAAAAAAAAAGATTTTGATATAGCGTTTACGATAGAATAAGGTAACAAAGTTGTGAAGGACACACGATGCACTAAATCCCATGATACACCACTCAAAGTCTCAAAACTGTTCATAAAATGAGCTCGAAGTACGAGATTGATGCCTCGTTCCAACGATCAATGAGCATAGACGTTACGCTGTGTCGACAAATAATTTGAACAGTGCGGTCGGGCCGGCTGGACTTGGGCTCCACCAACTAGACCTCGTTCAGCCACAGCCGTTGAATGGCCATTCCACCGCGCCAATTCAGGAGCTTTTTGCCGACCCCTTACAAAGACCAACTGTAAAGAAGCTTTTTCGCAAAAGCGAAATTCCCACCATCTTCTCCATCGCCAACGTAAAGCATCCAGTTCTTCGCTTCGCTTTCTACCGCGCCTCACTTCGTTTAAAGCGAAACCACAGCGTTCATATTCCTCAGCTCTGCAGATTTTCACCGCCAGTCGTCGAAGAAATGACTAACGTACGCAATTCTCCAGTTACATGTTGTTACTTCTTGAAACTCTCCCACCCCTTCGAGGGATTGAATGACCGGCGACCTTTCTGTTCTTGTTCTTGCAATAATAGGTGGTGGAATTGAAGGTGGGTTTGCACTGCGAAGAGTGCATCAAGAAGATCCTCAAAGCAATCAAGAAGATGGAAGGTAATTTCGGATCTGAAGCACCGGGTTCTTCTTGTACCTTGGAAGCAGCCGAGACGCTTGTGTGAATTTGCAAAATGAATTGCAGATGTCGATACTTATGATGTGGACGTGGAGCTGAACAAGGTGACTGTGACCGGAAACGTGGCGCCGGAGGCAGTGATCAGAGTGCTTCAAAAGATCGGAAAGCAAGCCAGTAGCTGGGGATCGGGTGATCAAGCTACTTAAAACCACCGGAGCATGTTCAATTGACGGGGACAATCTTCAGACTAGAGGCAAAACAAGATGGGATTGAACAAGCTCGTGGTCATGAATTGTTGAAATTCGAAGTTGTAAGCTATCTATTCGCCATGGATATTCAGATCCGCGCGTGAAGTACCATGTACACAAGCGGTTTCCTCGTCGCCCCATGATCAAATTTTCCCACAATTTTTTTTTCCCGATTTTCATTGGTGAATTCGAATTCGGTACATGTTCCATTCGAGTGAGCTAAAATAACAGAGTCAGAAGGCGAAACCTAGACCAGAAACCCACGAAGTCAAAGGCTGTATTTACAGAAGCAGTAAAGACACAGTAGCCGAATTCAAATTTCGATTCACAGGCGAAACGTAATGAGCTCGACTCGGTGAGTCGAACCTAGCGCGGCTGCTGAATCGTCCTCGGGCTCACCCTCACGTTATTCGCGATCTTCGGCACCTTCTCCGCGTACCTCGGCGCATGAGCCTCACGTCGCGCCTCTTTCCACTTCAACCCTCCAATCGAAACCAGATCTCCACAATACCCTCTCCGTTCCTCCTCCCTCTCTGAGAAAACAAGGCAAAAAAAAAAAAACCAATTGTTTCAGTTTTTTTTCTTTTCGACCCAACACACGAAAATGAAATGGTCGGATCCGACGTCACCGAAGTTTTGGGCCTTGAGTACTTACGGTCGAGGAGGGTTTGATTGGAGTCGTCGAAGAGCGAGTCGAGGTCGGGGAGGGCGAGATCGTCGATGTCGGAGAAGACAGGGTCATCTTGGGGATCGCAGAAGCGCTCCTGGAGCCAGTAGTCGCGGAACCACGGGGAGGTCTGGACCAGGGCCCACCACTCGTCGGAGAAGTCCTCCACCGTCCGGTACGCCATCGGCACGAACAACGGGGCGTTGGGATTCAGCGTGGAGTCGTCAGGAGGGGCTTGTGCTCGAAATCACATCCATTGCCACTTCAATACTCGGCACGAAAATGGAACCAGTCACAAAGCTCCGTAGTTGGTTAGAGAGAATCGGAGATGGGGAACAAGAAAGCTTATGAAGCTAAAGAAGATAACGAGCCGGACCGTGTCAACAAGACCACCGTCCTTGTATGTAAAAAAGACTAAAATTTTTTTCAATGGGGCGGCCCACAAGAATGTTTGTGAGAGAAAGAGAGCGCTATGATTTTCTTTTTGTCTTCTTTTTCAATCCACTACTCGAATATCGTAAAGATATTAAAAACAAATCAACTTTTGCAAAAACAAGCAAATAGGACAAAATCTTCAAAATGTAGATGTGAAATTTACAGATATTATTTATAATTTCTCAATCTTAAGGTTGTTGTTATCTCTATTCGATTATAACACTCAAGACGCCGAACATGTGCGCGCACGGGCAAACTATAATTATTGTAGAATAATATTTTAATGTGTGTTTATTATCGATGATAATGTAAGTTTTGATGGTCGATCTCGATTGCAAGCTCTCTTGTGGAAGGATGGAGCTACCGTAGGATATATTTGATTTATTTTTTAAATTTCATTAGATTTCGGGCTTTGTGATTGATTTTTATCTCTAAGTTCTATAAATCTTCTTTAAACGCAATGAAATTTCTTTTTGATAAAAAAAAAAAGAAGGAACAAATGACAGATGATGCAGTCATGAAGTGGATAAGCCCCGTTGTTGGAACCTCGCGAGCGTGGGGGCCCACATGCAATGATTGCGTGTGGGCCCCGCGGATGGTCCCAGGCAAAAAGCCAGTGCACCTGCCCCGCACTCGGTTTGCCCTGACGGGACGCCGCAGCGGTATCAAAAACAAGTTCGCGGCTTCACCATGTCCTTAATTTTCTTCGTCCTTTTCCTTTTCGAAATATGCATATGTTCGTCGGACATTTTACTGGAAAATTTAATGACGCGTAAAGGTTGAACATCTTTGCCCAATGGCCTTCTGGATAATGAAAAAACGTGTGGAGCACTTTCCTTCGTTCCTATCCACATCATAGACATTAGCGAGAAGGCGTATCCCACGTGGCAAACGCATCATCGGTTCCCCATTTGTCGACGTGGGGCCTCCATTCCGGGATAAAAGGAAAATCCGGCGAGGGCGTCAAACGCTAGGGCATACGATACAATAGAAACTCATTGTTAAGGTTAAGATACATGACCTCACTCCTTCGATCATTGAACCATACAGGAGTGGTGCTGGATTTGTTAGCGTGTTGACCGATCGTGTAGGTATCCAGAAGAGAATGTCGTATCGTAGTGGGGGGCTGACGTCTATCGCCCAAAGCGGAATCCGTGTCCTTACGTAGTATAGTCATCACCAGTCCATATCGTGTGCGCTGTCTACTTTACTGTAGTGTTGGTACTTTTGATGAGGAGGCATAAAAAATAATTACGAGTGCTGACTCTGCTGTATTCTTAGAATACACATTCAACCGCCTTTTAGTCCAATTCTGGTGGTGTGTGGCTGAGGAGACGTCACCTCGTGCCGCTCCGGTCATGTGTTTGCCCTTCTTCTAGAGGGCATCAAACGGTTGTTGCCTCGATCTCCGGTTATACCTCTCATACAAAACTCCGTCCACGGTAGGATACGCAACTATCTCTATCTCAATCTCCTGAGGGATCCCGTGGTGGATTCGGGAATATGAATATTCATATCTATGGTCGGGGGTCTGAAATGGATCGGCCACAAAATGTGAGTCGAAACTCAGCAAACACACCTCTAAACTCAATTTAGAAAGAAGTATTTGCCTTATGCCAGAATGTAAATCGTCACATGAATATTATGAATGAATATTATGAATTTCAAATCATACAGATACAGATACATATGCAAATGCAGATGCTCGTTGATTCTCTTAGGGTCCCCGGTGGCTCAATAGCACTTCCGGACCCGGCCACGTCGTAGACGCTTTAGGCCTGTGCCTCAACCAGTGTCTAAACACATCGAAGTTGGCACCCTTGTCGCTCCAGCTACCCCGTGCCAAGCACGTTCAGGCGCAGTGCAATGACCATGGCTCAATAGCACTGCGATTGGCACCTCCTTATCGCTCTGCTTTCCCGGCTGACACTGCTGGACCGTCTCGGGTTCTACGCACTCCTCGCACATATCTCATGCCAGTATGCAGGTCGATGATAAGCAGCACAGAGTCCTCAATTGACTCGACCCATAATTACTCATACAAGTCAACTTTGTCACATGCATTTTCCTCACAAGCTTTCATATGGGCACACATTTCATGTCAAAATACATTGAACATAATAACCAAGCATCACACATCACAAAAACTCGCATTTCGGGACCCGATTTCCATTCTGAGCAGTCTAGGCTCGAGGTAAGTAATCCGGCACACATGACAAGTCTTAGGGTCCGTAAAAAGACCAATTTACCCCTATGGCCAGCAGCAAATAATCGACATTCGACGTCCAAGAAATAAATTTTTCACCATAAAACTCATCCTAGCTTAAGACCCTAGCATATCCAACGTTCTAAGTCAAGTTTAGAAATGTGCTTACCCAAAAATCGAGCTTGAGGCAACGGCGGGTTCGCGTGGTTGGACGACGAACGATCGTAGCTCGGCTGAACGGCAAGCTTGGACGAGCGACGATGGTGAGGTGGCTCGGCCGAGCGACGATAAGCTCGGGCCACGACGGCTGGCTAGACGGTGGACTAGCAGCTGGTGGCTCGGCGAGCTCGAGCGGAGGACGGCGAGGTGGGCTGGAGCTCGCAGTGGACGACGGCCGAGCGAGCTCGCGGCGGGAACAACAACACGTAGCAGCAAGCAGCGAGCAGAAGAGGATCAGCTCAGCAAGCGGCTGAGAGAATAGAGGGCAGCAACAACGACAGAGGAGCAGCCGAGAAGGAGTAGCAGCCAACGAGTGAAAAGAAGAAGCGGCGGCAGCAACAACAGCAACAGCAAAAGCTGCAGCAACCGCCGGTGAAGAAGAAGCAGCAATGGACGAACAGAGACCAGCCGAGGAAGGGAGAACGCAGCAGCAGAACGAGTAGAGGAAACAGCAGCATCAATCAAGGAGGAAGTAGTGGACGCAGCTGCAACGAGCAAAAAGGAGAAGGACCAGCAGCAGCCAGTAGCGGCCGAAGGAGCAATAACAGCAGAAGTTTCCAGCGACGATCGAGGGAAATGAAGTCAGCAACAGCAACAGGAACGAGCTGCAGCAGGAAGATGAAGACGCAGCAGCCACAGGAGCACGAGTTGTAGCAGGAAATCCAGCAGCAAAAGAGAGAAGAAAGGAGCAGAAGCAGCAGGTCCACGAGTAGTCCAAAAGACAACTGTGCAAAACCACAAGCAGCCGAGGGGTGAGGACGAGCAGCGAAGGGGATGCAGCAGCTGCAATAGCCGAAGGAAAACCAAAAAAAGAAGAAGAAAGAAGGAGAAGCCAGCTAGCTTTTCTTACGTGAATAGTCCCTCAGAAAGTGGGTGGCTTCCAATCATGAAATTTTGTCTCACCTGCATGGGAAAGAGGAATTGGCAGATGCATGGGAAATGGGCTCGATAGAGATGGAAAGAAAAAGGGAGAGAGAGCTAGGTACACGTGGGGGTGGTTTCAGCCGAATTTGGGATTGGATAATTAAGAGTGCACGTGGGTGATTGGCTGGCAAAAAGAAGAGAAGAAGAGACAAAGAAAGGGTCCACAAACTTTATAAATTTCTTGTCTTCACGTACATAATTTGAGGGAAAGAATGTGATTAGAAACTTTCAAAGAGGGTGGAAATTTTGCACAATGAATGGGAATATTTTTTGGGCATGCGCGACGAGAATTCGACTCGATTGAGGTTCAACGCGGATGGAAAATTATCAGCGCGAACGGGAATTTTCTTCGGCGCGATCAACGAAATTCAACTTCGAACCGACGCTCGAACTAATTTATTTTCGCGCCAGAAAATAAATCCTCATTCCACGGAATCCGAATTTTATTACAATTCCAGATGCCGAATTTTCGGGACGTCACAGATATTGACTCTTAGATTGATACTGATACCAATGGTAATAAAAATATTAAGGATTCAAGGAGTTTTATTACATTCTGCTTAATTTCAATAATCGTTGGTACGGGTCAAAAATTTTGGTCGGAAATTCCAACGATCTTATATAACACGGTTGGCATTGACATTGACAATTTTTTTTAATTTCTGAATTTTTTAACAAATCTTTTCTTTTCCTTTTCCTTTTTCTTTGTTTCTTTTTATTTTTTTTCTACTAAGTTCGACGAGGGTCATGACGCTTGCCTAGATCTGGCAAGGACTTCGCAGCCTTTGTCCAATGGCCGGTGAGCCTCACGAAAGTTTGTAGAGAAAAAAATAAAATGAAAAAAAATAAATTCAAAAGAAAATAAAATATAATTAAAATTGATTTCCAACCCATTTAATGAACGTGGCTCACTCAATAAATAGGGTTTAAGTGTGTATCATTCCGTTCTTTCTTCTTCTTCTTCGCTAGGCTGGATCGGTCTCTTTTCTCTCTTCGATTTCACGAATTAGACTCACTGCCAACACTTATCTCTGGCTTCGCCGCCACTTGTTTTCGATGGCCCTCCGAGAAGCAGAACGTGGTTCTATTTTCTCTCAATTGATGTCCATGGCTTGTGAGGTCAAATCTGAAAACCTATTGCTTTGTTTTGGATAAGTCGTATTCATCGATTGCATGGAGAGAAAGTGAATAATCATGTTGGTAAATCGTTGCAACTTAGTTTTCATCTGCTAATTCCTGGTGAGATTTAATTCAGCTGCATAAATTGTTCTAGTCTTTTTGTCTTGAATTTGGGGATTGGTTTTCGTGTTCGTTGGGTAAGTTGTGATGATTTTGTGGCTTTTAGGGCCTGTCAAGGATAATGCTGCCGGATTTTGTGAGGTATGGTTTCGTGACTTAAGCTTCAGTCTTAAAGTATGGAGGTTCCATCTTAAAAACAACAAAATAGGACCACTCCCTTGCATAAAAGGGTTTCTGATTTGTGCATTGATTTGATTAAGATAACAACAGCTGAACTTTTGCACTCTTACAAAGTATATATGGGGTATTTTGCAAGAAATCAAATCTGGAAATCAGTCCGCCCACACCCACGAATTAGCAAGCCATCCCCAGTGAAAGCCATCATCGGTTGGGGTTGACCAGGCCCATCTCCTGTAACATATATAACACATCCTTGCGTACGTCCCGGTGTAGCTCGGACCTGCCATAAGAAGAAAATTATTAAAACGACATACGACTTAAGTACACAAGTGAACAACAAATAAAAGAAGGTACTTGATGTTAATCTATGAACACATGCAAATCCAGGTCAATGTCCTTCCTCATGACATAGGGAGTGACTACTGCCAGTTAATGGCCGGATATGCAACTTGCTGCATTGACTGCGTTGTTTTCAAAGAGTTAGTCCCTTTAATGCAGTCCCTTTAATATTTCTTACCGCAGAACAAAAGTTGAATTCGCAGCATAATCCAATGCCCAAATGCAAGAGCGAGTAGTGCCTTTGGATTTTTAGGTTGGAGAGTTTCTCATGTATGCTGATTATCACTCAGCGTAAATTTGCGGTTACTTGTGCATTATGCCAAAAGCAGATCCATGTAGTTAGCTCATTTCATGAGAAACCCCATCTTCCCATCCAACGACTTGCCCTAGTACCAAAATCAGTTGTCCTGTTGGTGACATAATAAGTATAAAAGTTCAGGATGTGATACCTCAAGGAATAGATCACCAAAATATATCTTCTCTCCTGCTTTTCTAAGACACTCAGCTCTTGCATTGCTCGCCTTGGAAATGATAGATTTCACTCTAGGGACTTTCCCCTGCAAGATAGAGGAACTATCCACTTGAGAAACGTTAAAACCAAGGGCGCAATCGATGTATGCTGCCATATAAGGATTATAAGCTGGATCAAGAGGTACCCCTGTGTAATAGCAAGTAAGCAGATTCTGCACATGAGACGGATCGACACAGGAGATGAGTGCCCTGCCTTATCAAACCAGTCCCAGTTATACGATCAGCGTGTACATAGGTGTTCATTGCATTTATCAGCTTCAACCCATGCTCTTTCAGTAAAGAGAGGTCCATGTGAACTGTCTTATCAACTGGGTCAATTAATTGCAAGTAAGACATACAATTCAGGATGCATCCCCATAGACACACCAGCTGTAGTTAGACATGCTTTAGGATAAAGATCATAGATTAACAGCACAAATAAATCAAATGCAACACAAAGGAATACATGAAGATATCGAGTCAACTATTCGGACAAACTTACCTGCTGACAGATTATATATTAAAAAACGACTTCTGATCTCAGTCCTTCAATCCTGGACGGATTACCCTCCTAAATACTCCAATATACCTGTCCATCTTCACATCGTGGTGAACTACTAGCAGGGTGATTTTCTACAGTTTTGTTGTGGCTCAAAAGGTGTTCCCTTACCTTTTCGCAAGCTAAAAGTGGAGAAACGATGAGTACACTTATATACAACAGTAGATTGAAATATGATTTAGGTGGCATCTCGACAGGCTGTTCGAAATAATGCAATGCAAGATCCACCTCTCATCTATCACCTTTACAGTTACAAGCAACTTTTTGTAGATATTAGCTAACTCCACTATTTCCTTGCTCCAGTTTGAGCGCCAAATCTCCAGATCTTCATGATTAGTTTATCCAAGCAATAAACCCAATCGTAAGCACGATGATTAGGTGAAGTTAACTCCTTGTTTGAAATGCTAATAACTGGACTTTATCAGTGGATTGCAACCTTGGTATGCTAAAGAGTGATTGACACTCCCTAAGGCATTTCTACTCTTACATTCGTATAGGATCCGGTGAAAAGCCTGTGACAACAGGTCGTGAAACAAGAAACAATTGTACATAACAATAATTCAAACTTCAATTTGGGCCTTGGAGACAGAGTGATCATCAAGCTTAAGAGATATTTAGACAAAAAAGCTGCAACTGGTGATTAAACATGCGGACTAACCAGAATAGATTGCGAACTCGAACAATCGAACATGCAACATGGTCGATATACAACGAATTACAACAGAATGGACATCGGTCACCCTCCGTTGCAAAATAACGGCTAAACGAATTAGGTTGAAACACAAATGAAATGACTGTTTGGTTTTTTCTGAAATTTTGTCTTGTTGTTCTTTTTTTTTTTTATGTACCGTTCATTTTTTATATACAAAAAAAATAACTTTCTAATTCTACGTTATATTTCATAAAAATTTTGAGGCTTTTATTCACAAAATAAAAAATTTAAACAGAAACATCAGTCAAATATTTGAAACGGCTATTTACTGACGAAAAATTACACATGCCAACCAATCAGTGTAGATTGTGAACTCCAATAATCGAACATGCAAGATGGTTAGATACATAACAAATTAGATCGGAAAGGACATCGGTCACCCTCCATTGCGAAGTAACAGCTAAAAGAATTAGTTTGAAACACAAATGAAATTATTGTTTGGTTTTTTTCAAAAAAAAAAATTTCTGCTCTTTTTTTTATGTCCCTTTCCTTGTTTTATATAAAAAAACGCATTTCTAATTCTACATAATATTTCCTAGAGAATTTGAGGCGCTTTGTTCATAAAATAAAAAAGTAAAACAAAAAATCAGTGAAATATTGTAACGGTTATTTACTGACGAAAAATTAAACACGTGGACCGATTAGAATAGATTGCAAACTCGAATAATGACACATTTGACATGGTCGGATACATAACAAATTAGACCGGAATGGACATCGGTCACCCTCCGTTGCGAAATAATGGCTATAAAAAAATTAGGTTCAAACACAAATGAAATGATTGATTGGTTTTTTCCGTAATTTTTTTTGTTGTTTTTTTTTTATGTCCCTTTTTTTTCTATATACAAAAAAAAAACATGTTTCTAATTCTACATTATATTTCCTAAAGAACTTGAGGCCCTTTATTCATAAAATAATTGAAATGGCTATTTACTGACGAAAAATTAAACAGGTGGATCAATCAGAATAGATTGTGAACTCGAATAATCGAACATGCAAAATGGTCAGAAAGATAATGAATTAGACCAGAATAGACATCGGTCACCCATCATTGCGAAATAATGGCTAAGAAAATTAGGTTGAAACATGAACGAAATGAACGTTTGGTTTTTGCAAAAAAAAAAAAAATTGCTGTTCCTTTTTTATGTCCATTTCATGTTTTTATATGCAAAAAAACCATTTCTAGCTCTACGTTATATTTCCTAAGTAATATGAGGCTCTTTATTCATAAAATAAAAAATTTAAATAGAAACATTATTCAAATATTTGAAACTGCAATTTATTGACGAAAAATTAAACATGCTGACCAATCAGTGTAGATTGCGAACTCGAATAATCGAACATGCAACATGGTTGGATACATAACAAATTGACCGAAAAGGACATCGGTCACCCTCCATTGCAAAGTAACGGCTAAAAGAATTAGGTTGAAACACAAATGAAATTATTGTTTGGTTTTTTTTTTCAAAAAAATTCTGCTCTTTTTTTTTATGTCCTTTTCATTTTTTGATATACAAAAAAATGCATTTCTAATTCTACGCTATATTTCCTAAAGAATTTGAGGTGCTTTATTCATAAAATAAAAAAGCTAAACAAAAAATCGATTAAATATTTGCAGTGGCTATTTACTGATAAAAATTAAACAACCGGACCAGTAAAAAATAGATTGCAAACTTGAATAATCAAACCTTTAACATGGTCGGATACATAATGAATTAGACCGCAATGGACATCGGTCGCCCTCCGTTTCAAAATAATGGGTAAAAAAATTAGGCTGAGACACAAATGAAATGATTGTTTGGTTTTTCTGATTTTTTTCTGTTCTTTTTTTTATGTCCCTTTCTTTTTTTATACAGGGAAAAAACGTGTTTCTAATTGTATATTATATTTCCTAAATAATTTGAGGCTATTTATTCAAAAAATAAAAAAAGTTAAACATAAACATCTGTCAAATATTTGAAACGGCTATTACGAAAAATTAAACACACGGACCACTCAATTTGATTGCGAACTCAAATAATTGAACATGCAACATGGTCCAATGCATAACAAATTACACCGGAATGGGCATCAATCACCCTCTGTTGCAAAATGACGTCTAAAATTATTAGGTTGAAACACAAATAAAATGATTGATTGGTTTTTCTGAAATTTTTTTGCTGTTCTTTTTTTTTATGTCCCTTTCGATTTTTTTATATAAAAAACATGTTTCTAATTCTACTTTATATTTCCTAAAGAACTTAAGGCTCTTTATTCGTAACAAAAAAAAAGTTAAACAGAAACATCAGTCAAATATTTAAAACGACTATTTATTAAGGAAAAATTAAACACACAAATGGACCAATCTGAGTGGATTGCGAACTCAAATAATCAAACATGCAACTTGGTCGGATTCATAACGAATTAGACCAAAAAGGACATCGGTCACCACCCGTTGCGAAATAACGGCTAAAAAAATTATGTTGAAACACAAACGAAATGATTGTTTGGTTTTTCAGAAATGTTTTTTTTTTTTTGCTGTTCTTTTTTATGCCCCTGTCATTTTTATATATAGAAGAAAATGCGTTTCTAATTCTACGTTATATTTCCTAAAGAATTCGAGACGCTTCATTCATAAAATAAAAAATTTAAATAGATACATCAGTCAAACATTTGAAATTGCTATTTATTGACGAAAAATTAAACATGCGGACCAATCAAAATGGATTACAAACTCAAATAATCGAGCATACAACATGATCGGATATATAATGAATTAGACTAGGATGGACATCGGTTACTCTTCATTGCGAAGTAACGGCTAAAAGAATTACGTTGAAACACAAAGGAAATAATTGTTTGGTTTTTTATTTGAAATTTTTTTTGCTGTTCTTTTTCTTATGTCCATTTTTTTTATATAAAAAATGCATTTCTAATTCTACGTTATATTTCCTAAAGAATTTTTTTTTGGGTAAGGTATTTCCTAAAGAATTTGAGGCTCTTTATTCATAAAATAAAAAATTTAAACAGAAACATCAGTCAAATATTTATCGCAACTATTTATTGATGAAAAATTAAACC
>JAGVVM010011322.1:0-15729 GCA_019149425.1 Psidium friedrichsthalianum
TTATGAGTGCTTTATATGCTTGGCCACTCTATGGCGAGTTTTCTAAATTTGAACGGATTTTTTGGTAATTGAAATTTGCCTGGTGATTTTAAGTGCTTGAGTCGGGACCTGAGAGTTTGGTCTAGGTCTGTTTGGCATCCTGAGGAGGAGATTAGGGATTAGCTTGCTGAGATTTGTTCTCATAGGTGATTGCTCTTATTTTTCAGACCCCATCCCGAGCAAGGAATGTAATATGGGTAAGACAGAGGATCCCGAAGGAAAATGATCTAGAGACTAGTCTTTTCTTGGACCAGATGGTGGGACGGATGATGATAAGTAGGGTGGAGGCAGAAGCCCCTTGGTAGAAATTGTGTGGTTTGTTCGCTATTGGAGTTGAGAGACTTGCCGACTTAAGTCCTTTTGTTGTAAAGGTCGAGCAATGGATTGTAATAATGTAACGAAAACTTTAAATTGTATATATGATGTCATCCTGACAGTTGTATGAAAAGGCATGTAATGTAAAGAGTGGTTTGTTGCCTTGATTGATCTGTCTCTCTCTCTATCCCGTTCCTGTGTATTTGTTGGAGGAATTCGCTTCCGTTGTAGCAGGAACTCTGACGTTGTTTCGTCTATGACGAGTTTCCTGGGCCGTCGTGGTTGTCGATCATTCGACCATACAGGTACGACAAGGATGTCCCGTGGCTCGTGGGTTTGGGGCGTGACACGGCTCGTGTCGGATCGCTGCAAATGAAGCTTTGAAGCTTCTGCCCTCACCTTCGTTAATGGCAGACGCGAGCTCAGGGAGCGTCCTCTCATAATCTCTCTCACTCGTGCCACAGCCCTTGAGAGGACGAGAGGGTGAACAAAGATCGAAGGAGTGAGGAGCCAACGTCAAGAGCCAGCCTCAAGAACTTGCCGTTGTCAAAACGATGGCCTCGCCAGCTCCCAAAAAAAAAAAAAACCCCATCTGCCGTCCTCCCCTTTCAATGGACACAGCATGTATAGCCCTCGCATGATCGTACCAGCCATCTGCCAAAGGTCCTCGCCTCCCCAAAAACCAACATCCGTGCGTGAATCCATAAACCACCAGCTGGCCACTTCTTTTTTCCTTTCTTTCGGCGTCTACCTTTCTTTTGCACCCCCCAGCTGTTGGGTTCTACCTTTTTTTTCCTCTTTCTTTTGCCCCTTATTAACCCACTTGCCGAGAGAACTTAGAGGGGCCAAAGGGAGCCTAGTCGAAAGTTTCCAAGAGTCTCTTTAATTGTTGTCTTCCATCCTCGCGTGAGTGGACGCCCTTTCGGCAATTTGTCCTCCACGGTAGTGGCACCCACAGAGTCAAATCCTTTTCTATCAATTCGGACACCCTTTCAAGCATGGCATCTCTGTCTGCCCCAATATAAGTCTTTGCTTTGACAGACTTGTCATTCCAAGCATAGTACTCTGACTCTCCAAGCTTTCTATAAGCAAGTGCTAGCGTACGCAACCCATTTTCACCATATTCATTCGGATGTTTACTAGTAGCTTCCTCATATACTCTTCCATTCTTTGCCAACCGATCGAAAATGATACTGTTAGCACCTTTGCACAGAAGAGGAATTTGCCCTTCCTCATCCCGCACGATCACAGACATCCGCTTTCTTTTGCTGGTAAAATCCAACAGGTTCAGAATTTTATATTCCCTTTCGACTGGAGAAGGATATTTTTCACGGACAAATACGCTTGTTTGAGTTCTTTTGCGAAACTCAAATCCAATTCTTTAGCAGAAACCAGAAATGCTATTTCATCAGGTGACTCAGCTTCGTATGTGATTTCACCTGTCTCTTCGTCTACCTCGGGAATCGCAGTGTGGCATAGTGCTAGTATCCGCAAGAACAGCAGAATCATATCTGGCTTTGGTTCTTTCATCTAGTTTCCCTCCATCAAACGGCTGTCATCAAAACTAAAGCTCTTTATGGTGTGTTTCCCACGCTTTCCAGACATAGAAGTAACGACTGTCTCTAGTTCATCTCCGATGCCCCAAACTAGTTTCTGTTGTCTCGCACAGTGAAGGCGCTGGAAATCTCGGGTCCTTCTCCTCAAGGTCAATGGCCCTTTGCTTTGCAGCGGCAAGCTCAACCTCACTGGATCCAGCACCATATGCAATACCTAGCCCAACTCCTCATTCAAGTTAGAGTCCTTGCATGAGCATGAACCCCGCTCTGCTCATCATACATATCCAGGTCCCTGTTGATAAGAATTGCATGCAAGAACTTAACCATCTCGATGGATACATAGAGAGAGATGGGTATCAAGTACCCATACAGCATCAGAGCAGTGACAAAATGGCATAGGCCCGATGCCACTGCTTTCTTTGGATCATAACAGGACATAGGATTCTGGGTTGCAAGTACCACCAGTCAGGCATTTGGTATTTTGTCTGCACGAAGAATCTATAGAACTGATCAACGAGATACCGAGTAGAGCAGCAAGAAGAACATATATGATGCGGTCCATTTTCCTCTCTATCGTGCTCCTTTTGGAAGGTGATTTTGTCGCATTTTTCATCACTTTACTATCATGACCAGTAAAAATAGCCACTCCATGAACATAAGCTGTATTCCTGAGCTTGGAATCTCTTAGGAGTATTTGACTAGGATCCAGTGGATAAATCTGCCGGTCATACTCAAAAATTGCCCACAGAGGTATAAAGATTGGGATTCGGGTCTTCACCTGATCATCCCAGTAAAGTCCTTGAAACTTTCATCACTATCCAAAGGCAAAGTCGCCTCTAACGATCTTTTACTTTCAAATTTGTTTCGCCATCCAAATTCATGGTTTCAACATAGCATGGACCGTCCTCGTAACTGGATGATAGCAGAAGCAAGTCTGCAGGGAAAAATTGATCTTTCTCAACTTTCACGACGTCGCTACACCAATATTCCGCCAGTGTTTATAACAAAAAACTCCATCTCCGTGCCCTCTCTCCACTCAATATTTTATATATATATATATATATATTAAATACGAAAAATATGAAACATTATTTTGTTCAAATTGATTCCTAGGCTTGGCCAATGTTCCCAAAATTGATTGTTTTAATTTTATGAATTTTATGGATTTTCTATTAATTTTGAAAATAAAAATGCCGAAAAAATACTGAAAATATGAAAAATCATTTTTTTGATCAAAATTGGTTCCCTAGGCTTGGCCAAGGTCCCCAAAGTTGATTTTTTAATTTTATAAAATTTTTATGAATTTTTTTATTAATTTAAAAGAGGAAAGATGATTAAAAATTAGGTGTCAACACTCTTCAACTCATAACATACAATATCTTTCCAAGTCATATGCATGCTCGATTAAAAATAATAGCATTAAAGCTTAAAAGTGAATCAATAGATCCAATCACTATTTTTTAAACGATTTCACATGAGTTTATGAAGTTTCAAGCACTCTCATCTTATATCTTCCTTTCAGTAGACTCAAATTTTCCATGACTAATTTGACCCTGCTGTGCTATAATTTTGACGTTCTTCTCATTATGCTATTAAAAAGGTAATGTCATGAATTTTTTAAAAAAAGAAAAGAAATTAATTAGAGCCATTGGAATGCGTACATGACAAGAAATGCCCTCTTCGTGAAAAAGGTCAAGTGGGGGTTGAAACTATGGAGTTTTTCTTTTTGGATGGAACTGTACACAAGCCTCGCCACATAGATAACACTAGACTAGCTTGTCAACATTGTTAATCAAGCCCTCCCTCTTTCTGCTAAATAGAATTTCCATTTGATTACATAGTTACCTAATTTGTCATTTATGGCAGTATTACATACATATAGACGTACACATTCATATACATATATATATATTTGTGTATATACTCATGTACAATTTCAGATTCTTCACGGTGATGAGTCACAAGTTTCACGGTTGGCACATTAAAAGTGGAGCATACGTCCCAAACAAGGATGTAATCCTTCCAAACTTTGTTGTGTGATCTTACTCTACCTTTTGACCGTGGTTAGTTTATGTTGCCTCTGAAGACAGAAGACGTGTAGGTCTCGTTGGCGAATTGCAAATCTCTGATGCTACACATTCCCTATCGCCAATTTAGCTTTCTTGCTATAGCAAATATGCTAGCATCAATGCCAAATTTGGAGAAGCTGATCATTATTTTTGAGCCATCTGTTCCGAGCTCCTTATGGGTGTACTCCTTAAATTCCAATTCACAGGTTTATATAGTTCAAAAGATAAACCCGAATGTACGATGGAAAGTCCCTTCCTTTTCTTCTTGAGCCCACGATTTAGTGAAACTAGTATAATCATCTGCAAGATTCGTAAGTGCCGCAGCCTATGCTTCAAATGCTCCCTCTTTAATGCTTGGGAATTTCACTAATAGTTTCACAGATTCATCTTTTTTCTTTTTGGGTGAAGGTCTTTGTGAGGGGTGGCAATGAGAAGATTGCGGTTGAATTGATAAACTCGTCTACAAGCATGTGCCCTTGATTATCTTGGTCAAATTTCGAAACTGGCAACCTTGATTATTATTTTTTTTTTCCCACTTCTACAAGCATGTGCTGTTTCACTTATGTTCGATTTAAAAACCGGTAATCTCTTATCGGTTACAAACTTAATCAAAGCATGACTCCAGCTAATTTTGTGAGTATCTATCTGCCTCTTACCCCAGTTCACCTAGGTTTCACATCAAAATCTTCGTATTAAGGAAAGAAAACATAATAATAAACAGTACATATAGTTCAAAACCAGGTTGGAACCATTGGGCTGCATAATGGTGACGGCTATTTGCATAGTGGAATGGCTCGACCTTTCCGTTATCCATGTTGTAACTCTTCTTCTTCTTGTCGTTGTAATCTGTGAAATAGACGTGGTTTGGCTTGATTCCGGGAAGGCAAGACTCGGCGTTGAGCTCTACCGACAAAGAGAGGAAGCGTCGGCATTTAACAAGAGAGACGAGTTGCCCAAACTCTTGACCTCTACCTGAGTTCCCTTCTTCAAATCCACTTCAAAAACTCGGAATTTCTTCGTGGTCCTATCTACTTTGCCCCAGATCTTCCAAGCCACCAGCAATGAGCCCGCACATTCCACGAGATACGGATGACCTTCAAATCTCTGCCCTAGAACTAGTCGCGATTCCATGCGAAACGCTCTCTCATATTTAGAGTCATTATTTGTTTATTCGCATCCAAGACCACAAATAGCCCGTCGTAATAAATCAGTTGAAGGACACTGGATGAGGGCAGATGCATCGCTGGACTCACTACGTCCACGCATCTTCTCCTGATCTGTGGAAAGGCAAACTCTCCCATCAGTCCTGATCCCGATGAACAGAGATCATGACTGTGGAGCTCCTGGACGAAGAAGGGATGAGGACAACGCGATCCTGTCGTTTCTAGGGGAGTCCCACGAGGCCTCTCCTGCCCGTCGAGTTCCACATTGAGACGGGACTTGTGGCAAAACTTCCCCAAGGTGGGGAGTTTGATTCTGACGCCCGAAAACAGATTGAAGAGACGGTACTTAATGTACCCCTCTAACACAAGCATCCATCCTGGTGTAGACAAGGTCTGGACAATCGATCCTGGCAACTGCACCGGGTAAATTCTAGAGGGACTGAAGAACTGAGGTGTTTGGTTGCCCCCATAAATCATGAGCCAGGGGGCTTTCGACTTCGCCTTGTACGCCCTCTTTGCGGCAGCGGACCGCCATGAGGTGCAAACCCCTCCGAAAGCTAAATAGGCTTTTGTGGCTAATCGACCAGCGATGTGTTCCGGACGTCCTTCGGGAGTTCTTCCCAATTCGCCATTACTTCTTCGAACGACCTATTTACCAGGTGTGTCACCTTCTTGATGAATTTATTTGCCTTACAAGAGGGAAGATTGAGTTTTGGGGATTCAATTTCCTTTTCAGTGTAGATTACCCATCCAGAATCTACCTCTTTCGATATGTTACTTCACAAATCTTGTCGCTACTTTTTAAATTTCTTGAATGATAAGATACAGTTCCCTCTTGATTTTATGTTTTAAGATTTAAATCTTTCTATTGCATGCAGCAAATCTAAAAGATAATTTCCTTTTGAAGCTTTTATGAATAAAATCCATAAAAGACTTTTTTAACATTTAAATTCAGATCCTCCTCATGTGCTTGATGAGTTAAATCCTTCTTACTTATAAAAGAGTTCGGGTTTACTTTCCTAATAGACAAAAATCCAAATTTATTTCTTTCCTAACATAAATATTTTTCTTATTTTTCTGCCCTTGGGCAAAGCGCCTACTCTTTCCCTAGGCAAGCCGTTATTTGCCCATAACACTTGTTGCGCAACGGGGCAATAAACATTATCCTCTGGTGACTTGATTCTTTCAAGGGGAAAATTATACGAAAAGTGTCTAAATTTTTGTCCCATGTACAATATCATCCTTCAATTTTATATTATTGTAGTTAGGTCTCCGGATTTAAGTCTAATATATAATGCTGATCCTAATTTTCCAACCAAGTTGATTAGGTCCCTGAATTACTTCAAAATTTTAAACTGTCACCCTCCCATAATTAGCTTATTGAAATTTGTCGTCATTGAGACCGTCAATCTACCTCTTCAGAAAAATGCAGAGGTGCTTAAAATAACGAAGTGTTTCCAATATTTTCTGATCGTTGAAAAGGGGGAGCATTTGAAACCTAGGTTGCGACACTTGTGAATCATGCAGAGGACTGTGCTAGTTTCACTAATTCATGGACTCAGAAGACAAAGAAAAGGACTTTGGATGGTACATTTCGTTGTTTTGAATATACACTGTGAATTTTATCGATGCTCTGAAGAGACATACCTGTGAATTAAAGTTCGAGGAATACCCATAAGGAGCTCCAATCAGAGGACTCAAAAATAATGACCAGTTTCTCCAAATTTGGGGTAGCAGCAGCAATTTGCTGTAGCAGGAAAGCTGAATTGGCGAAAGGGAATGTGTAGGGTCAGAAACTTGCAATTCGGCAGCGAGACCTTAATCTCTTCTTCCTTCGGCAACATAACCTAACCACGTCAAAACAAAGTTTGGAAAGGGTCACATCCTTGTTTTTTTTTTTTTTTTGGTTGAAGATGTAAAAAGTATAGAGCAGATGAAGTACAGCAATTTATGGGCATCCCCAGTATTACAAGTAGAGCTAATAATTCAAAAAGATAGAAGTAGAAAGTCTCTACATAGTAGCCAAGACTACATTTATTTGGGAAGGTCGAATTTTTTGGTAAAGGAAAACTCTACCTCTTATATTTTTACACACATTGGCTAAAACAATATGGATGCTAGTTGACTTGTTTTGAACCGCATCTGATTGCGCTCCATCCAAATACAATATATGGTTGCAAGGAAAGATACCTTTCGGAGTCTCGCAGCCAAATCTTTGCCTGTTGTTGCCCTAATCATCCATGAAAATTCCTCATTCCATCCCCTAAAGAATGCCTAATCCATGTTGCTCAAGAATACTGGCCAGATGTTGTTATCCACTCACATTGAAAGAATAAATGTGCTCTGTCTTCTATACCGGCCATACGAAAGTTACATTGGATATCAATTGAAGTCATCCATCATGCTAGGATTTCTGCTATCGGTAGTCTATCTTTGCAAACTAGCTAGCCAATAAAGTTGTGTTTGTTAATGCCGTTGCTCCAAATTAAGTTGTACCACTTTACAGTCAGTCCCCCATGTCTGAAATCCGTCATATATATCTCGGTAACAATATCATGAGTTAGATGTAACCGAGGTAAGAAAAGGTTGCAATTTGAGGAGACATCACAACCGCATCAAGCCATACCACTCCTCATGTCGAGCTGCATAATTGGGGTGCCTCTGCGTTTTGTGTTGTGAACCCAAATGCTCCAAAGGGAAGAGGATGGATGATGATGAGGCTCCTAATGTATGGCCTAACAGAACTTTGTTCATAAGTTCAACACTCGTTAATTTGAAACATGCGTTGCAACACGCGTTAATTTTGTAGATGATTATACTAGTTCCACTAATTCAAGGATACAGAAGACAAAGTAAGAGAGAAAGACTTTAGATGATACGTTCCAATTAATCCTTTGAACTATTTAAACATGGGAATGGAGTTCAAGAGACATATGCCCACAAGGAGCTCCATCGGATGGCTAAAAAATATGACCAGCTTGTCCGAAATGGTGTAGCTACTAGCATGAGTATTAGAACCGAGCTGAAAACCGAATTGAAATCAAAACCAATTGAACCGAAATTCATGCATTTTCAGTTCAGTTTTGGTTTGGATAATGGAAAGATAACTGTTTCTTTTTTTCAGGTTATTTCAGTTCGGTTCGATTGTAATCGAAATTCTCAACAAAAAATGAAATGGCAACTTAAAATCGCTCTTTGTTCTCACCCCTTTCAAAATCACCCTGAATCATAATGTTCATCTCTCTTCTTTGTTAACAAACCGAATCCCCAAACCAAACCGACGGTTCGTACTGTAGATGTTTTGAATGTAACTAATGATAGCAAAGATATCATTACCTAAAACAGCGTATATTAATAATGAATATATAATTGATAGTATGCAGTATTAATTATTTCATTGTGCTGTTAACTCCTTTTAAAAATACAGTCCAAGTAATTTTACAAAATTAAAAATTTATACTTCAATTTTTTATTATAAGACAAAACACGTAACATATGTATTAAGTTATTTACGACATGAAATATATACCTTCAATACGTCATTTACATTGTACTCAACAAATAAATTCACTATATTTCAAGACGATAGGAATAGTAACAAAAGAAAAGCTATATCTTCAGAGCAAGCAGATAATATAATATCGTAAAAAACATAAGAATAACATGAAGATCAGATGTTCCAAATGTTAACTTAACTAATACAATGTAACTGACTATATAACATTAATAATATCCTCTCACTTTATTTGGATCTTATAATATAATCAAACTAAAAAAAAGATTAACAATTCACTTTATAACAATATAAAAGTTTTTCTAAATGTTAACTTAAAGTTAAGAAGAGAGAAGTTCATGTCTGTTACTTGATGTGTATAACGAATTCGATTTTGAATATAGAAATTTCATTAGATCAGGAAAGCTACTTAATCTAAAAGAAAAGTGAAGGAAAGTATTCCTTGTTTTTAAATGAAACACGTGCGGAAAAAACATGCCCTAACCTAACTTGTATCACTGATCAATGATACATCACGGTAGGGATGTACCATATTGTCCGCAGATTAGATGTTTCTTTGCAATTTGGAGAGTTTCCTCACTTTGATCTTGCTCTATGTTGAGAGGGATAGCGTCATTTTATCGTCATCGTCGTTTTCTGTCTTCGATAACTAACATAAAAAGGGGAGAGGAATAATAGGAAGAAGATACGTGACTTTTATAAGTTCAAAAAGATAACTACCTTGTCAATTATCTATAGATTGGGTGTGATTGCCCGCATGGACGGCATTTTAAATCCCATACTCCAACATCTCCCACTCGCCCATGTAGGGCAAACAGCTTACTTGCCCATAGAGGATTGACAACTCGCATTCGCCCACGAAGGGCTAAACATAACTCTTGCTTGTCTGCAAAGTTCATATTGACAAATAATCTATGTAACTAGCATACACTGAGAGCTCATTGTCATACATTCGTTAGGAGCATATGACAGCTCAAAATTTGGACATGATCAAAAGTGGATTTTTGTATGTTGTATTTAGATTGATCAGTTACATACACATCTCTTTCTGATCTCATTTAAGCATGATATCTTATATTTATAATTATGATCATACTAAAAATCATAACTAACTGGTCTATGAATACAAATCTATAATGTGACTTAAAACTCTAATTGATTTTCCTCTTTCATTTGACCTTTCAATCTCAGTTAGGTCATTTTTCTAGAAGTGTTACATTAAATCGAATCAATTTCATTACATAGTTAACACTCTAAGATAGGGAACATTAAATATAGATTTTGAGAATAATGAAGAGTCGAGAGGTACTAAATGAGGAATTCTTATCCTCGAAAGTTTCACACGGTTTATAAAATTAAGATATAAACTTTTGGCCTACTCTTATTGATCGACTCATGGATATGCAACATGAAATATTTTATTATGGTATTTTCTTCTTCCTCATGGAGAGTATATCTATTCATTCAATACCAAGATAGATGATAGTTTAGATACCACTTAATGTCTAACTTGAGTTCGCATAACTATTCTACTCAAAAATATCTATCAGAACTCACATCGGTAATAAAGTTAGATAAAGTGAAATACGTGGGTTATTTCACTTTCGGACATAAGAAATATTGGGCTCTCATCTAACATTCCGTTAAGCAGACTTATATATTTAAACTCAAGCTATTAATTATCACCTAGATAATAAGTTTAAATTTCTTCTCATCTCCATTCATCATAAAGTAAATAGAAGTGATTACCCATGTGAGTCGGCTAATCTCTTTTCTGTCTGGACTACTTTCTCTAACATAAAGCACCAAGTTTCATTATTCATAAATGTTACAAAAAATTCATGAGCAATAATTTCAAACTTCATTAACTATGAAATTACAATAAGCAATATATTATATTCTACGTAGTTGAAGAGATTTCACATGATTATGGAAAAATTCTTCAGGAATTGGCTTCATATCGGCTTTACATTGGACTTCTAATATTCTATGCATAGATATATAGTGTATGTTCACATCCTTTCGGGCAATTACATCTTTAACATAGTTATACTTAATATTTATGTATTTGGTTTTATGATGAAACTTGATCTTTGTTATAAGCTATTGACTACTTGGCCATCAAAGTATATTAGAACTAGAATTGCCAGTTCCATTAATAACACCTAAATGATCCTAAATCTTTTAAGTCAGACATCTTCCTGTGATTGTGACAAAGCTCCGAACTTAGTTTCTATGGTAGATAAAGCTATATAATTGTGGCTTCTTACTGCTCCATGATCTCAGCACATTATTCAGCAAAAAACACATTTCAAAAGCAAATTTCTCTCATCTAAAATCTCCTCATCAATCAAAATCAGGGTAGCCCTTAATGTGTAAATCATTTCTTAATATCTTAATGCATAATAAGCAATAACTTCAGATACCTCAAGATTCTCTTGATAACAACTCAATATGCTTGACCTAGGTTGGATTGGATCTACTCGCAATCCAAACTGCATAACAAATATCAATGTTTTGTACACACCATAACATACATTAAGCTTCCAATGTATTCGTACAAGGAATGCTTTTCATGCATTCTTGTCTTTGTGGAGTCTTAGGACATATTCTAAAACTTAGATATTTACCTTTTGCAATAGGAGTATCAATGGGTTTACTATATACATACGAAATCATTAAGACCCCTTATTTATATATGTATATTATGAAAGAGAATAACAACATTTTCAAATGACTATCTTGAACGTACGTAGCTTCATCCATGTTTTTCATTTCAAAAATTAGAAGATAGCCAACTTTGTACTATCTTGGCAAACTCCATATTATTTTTGGTAATCAGTATATCATCAATGTATAATGACAAAATCACAAAATGACCGTTTGATTTTTTATGTATACGCAATTATTTTCATTCATCATCTAAAAATTAATGTCATTACGGTATTATGAAAGCATATATACCATTATCTTGAAGACTGTTGTGAGGCCATATATCGATTTCAGAAAGTCGACATGCTTTATGTTCTTAGCCTTCAATAACAAACCCAACGGGTTTTCCATATAGGTCTCTTTTTTTAAATTCTCATGAGAGAAAATCAGTATTTATATTTTTAATATAATTCAAGATCCAAGTTAGTCACTATTATCATAATAGGCGAATTGAGGTGAATCTTACCACATGAGAAAAAAGTATCTTTCTAGTCAATTCTTCCTATTGGTTATACTCCTTCGCTACAAGGTGAGCCATTATATCTCTCAATCAAGTCACTAGCTTTACGCTACAATTTTAGAACACACTTGTTCCCAATGGCTCTGCATCCTTTCGGATTATCGACCAGTTCCCAAAGTCGGTTCGACCCACTGACTCCATCTCTTTTTTTATTATTTTCATCCACTTTTTCTTATCAAAGTAAGATAGGCTTCATTATATTCCTTGCTTATCCTCATCTTGTGGAGCAACCATGAAAACTTCTATTTCAATTCTCAAAGTATCGATGGAGGATGCTTTTTCGACTTGTTCACCATGGAGACAAGAAAATTGTAACCATAGTATTTCATTCTCTATTACGCTCTACTTAGATCAAATAACGACATGATTCATCAAGTGGTTACAATTGAGACTAATTCTTACTAATTCCAACTTCTCGCATTGCTTACACTTGGATCATAAATCCATCTCATCCATTATCTCAATTCAAGGCCTCAAATAGAGAATAATCGTCCACCTACTTCGTCCTTTTCGAAAAAGTTATTCTTTAATAATGTGACATGTCAATATTCAAATTCATTCATACTTTTGCTTTCTTGTTCACCTATGAACATATGCCCCCTTTTAAGATTCTGAGTATCTCATGAAAATACTTTTTCTGCCTCTATGTCACAATTTTTTCATATTTATTAGAGGACTCATTAGTATAGGTAGTACAACCTCAAGCTTTAAGAAAGCTTATATTAGGTTTTGACCTATCCACAACTCATATAGGGTGAAAGGACTGACTTTAAAGGCATACGATTAAGTACATGATGGCAGTTAACAAAGCATCACCCTAAAAGATGATTGGCAAATTAGCTTGTACCATCATAGACCTAACTATTTCTATTAGGGGTTTGTTTCTTCTTTCTACAATACATTATATTGTGGAGTGTATGGGATAGCCAACTATCTTTCTATTCCTTTTTTATTACACAAATTTTGAACTCATCAAATAAGGTATTCCCGACATCGATCAGATTTAATATTTTTATTTTTCTTATCTAAATGATTTTCTACTAAGGTTATAAATTTCTTAAAGCAACTTAATGCTTTAAATTTATGAGAAATCAAATAGACATATCCAAATCGGTGTAATCATCTATAAAAGTGATGAAGTTACACAGCCCCATACTTGTCCTTACATTCATCGGGCTATAGATATTAGTATAAATTAATTGCCACGGAAAGCCAGCTCTTGTTCCTTTTTCAAATGGCTTTCGAGTTATTTTTTTCAATAGTAATGCTCACAAGTGGGCAATTCGATTTCTCAATATTGCCTATTAATCCTCTTTGGCTAATCTATTCATATGTTGTTAGCTAATATGGTCAAGTCTAACATACACACGTTCACATCATCATCACTAGAATAGAAGATGTAAACAGGGAGTAACAAACATTCATATTAGTGTTTTCAACATTCTCACAATAAAGCCATCAATGAAATAACATGAACCATAAAAAGTTGTACCTAACAATAAATCCATGTCATTGTCATGAAAATCATACAAAAATTAAACTTGACTAAAACCAATATAGAAACAAGATTCCGACGAACCTCTGGAGCATATAAGACATCGTGCCAAGAACAAAGTGCGACCACCGTACATGATAAATGGCAGATGCCAATTCCTTTAACTTTTACTTTGGACTTATTCCCCAAAGATCCACTTTGCTCCACATGAAATTCATCAAAATTCTATAAAAGTATTTCTATTTCAAGCTACATAGTCTATGGTTTTTATTCTACAGTCCACGAAAGACGAGATTTCGTTAAAAATATAGAACTTTTAAGTGTATAAAGAGTTTCTAACTTTTTTGGCTCGCCACAATCGCGAGCGAAGTAACACCTCTTGCCATAATTATAATATTTTCACCCTTAAAATATTTCTCTTAAAGGAATATTTCATTTTCCATGTTTGTCAAACTTCAATTTCTTGCCAAAAGTTTGCTCTTTTACCTTCTCCCTTCTTGAACCTGCTAGGATGTTTGAGCTTGGAGCTCGAAACTCCATGCAAGTCCAAGTTAGCAAAATATACCTTAGTTATGTTTTAGCCACCAAAAGCGACCCTCATCTAGCTCTAGGTGGCACCTAGCATTCTCGAAGGTCTTGACATTCTTATTATGAGTTAAGTTTACTTTACATGCTCCTAACTACAAGGCAAAAACGAATCAATGCCTTACACCTACTGCTCATCAGATAATATGCGACCGCATCTTTAGTGCACTAATTATATTCAACATGCACCTAAATATTTGTTTCATATTATGCCCATGTGGCTTTATGTGTGTATAAATTGGATTATAAGCTACTCAATTGGTGACGAAAGTTTTCCACGACATAATCTTTAATGTGTCCCATATATGCTTTGTATTCTCATGCTACCTGAACTCAACGTATGATATCGTATTATCTGCGCAGCAACGTAATGCGAGCAATGAAATTCTTTTTTTTAAAGCAGTGAAGGCTTCCTCATCTCTTCTATGCTGCGTAATGGTTCATCCTCGGTTCAGTCATGACTAGGTTAAGAGCTTCCAGTGCCTCTAGCTTTTCTAGTACATACTAAATTTTCATGTTTTAAGATCTCATAGTTTCACCATTTAATTTCCCGCCCTTATTGAGATCAGCCACGATATTTTTGAAGCCATTGCCATTGTATCAGAATTGAGTTATTTAGACATTTTGCATGAATTATTAATGCCTAACATTTATGGACATGTTTTACACTAACTAGTTATACTAATGTACAATTTACATAAAGATTTAGATTCAAAAATGTCTAAGTTTTCAATTATCATCTAAGTATCCTCATTTGAAATTACCATTAATATAACCATTTAGGTAAAATTGTGGTCTTTTAAGTTTCTTAAACTCTCTAGAACTCCCCATTCAAACATATAAAACAAAAATACATATGCACTCTGTCGCGACCCTAGAATTTTTTCGTCGGTTAACGAATATTAGGTTTATTAAGATGAATAACCTAATACGGGACACCTCAAGTAAATTGCAACTTTGGTTTTTGTTGCAATGGTTTAAAATTTAGAGTCGCACTTAATCATTTTTGGTTTAGGTGATAAGGATTACCTAACTAAATTAAGCGGGAGGACTAAATTACTTCTACGAACCAGAGATATGAGTTCGAGGACTGATTACATAGTATAAAACTAATGCCCTTGCGGTACCTTAATTTCATGGATATCCTACTTTGGCAACTCAAGCTTGGTTTATCCTAAGACTCTAGTGGGGATGTTCTCCTTTTATATTTTCACTTTTAGGATAGGAGCATGGGTGGTATTTTTTTTTATTTCAAAATGTAAAAATTCCTGAAGCGAAAGAGGGAGTGTTGTGTAACGACTTCTGTGCTAGTGTACAGTTTACTCACTTTGGGGTCTTGTTGACACTTGATTTTTGGCCAATTTTATTTTTAGAAAATTTTAGAAAATACATAAAATTTATAAAATTGAAAATCAGCTTTGGAGAGACCTCGGTCTTAGCCCAGGAACCAATCTTGAACAAAAATAAATTTCTTTATTTTCGGCATTTTTATTTTTCGAAAAATTCATAAAAATCAAGAAAAAATGAGGAAAATTAAAAATCACTTTGGAAAAGCCTAGTTAGCCTAAGGACACCAATTTTGAAACAAAAAAAATTTTGTTCATATTTTTCGCCCATTTTTTAAATTTTTCCAGAAAATTAGAGAAATAACAAAAAAATAAAATAAAAAATAGCATTCCGTGGCAAAAAATACAAAAAAAATATTCCATATTTTTCTCTTAATTTCCCTTCATTTTGCAAAGTGAAAATTTTGAAAAAATT
>JAGVVM010011324.1:0-13952 GCA_019149425.1 Psidium friedrichsthalianum
CCCAAAAAAAATGTGTCAGAAAGCACCAAACTTTTTAATCGGCTCAAGTCCTCTAATGGGTTAAACTAATTCCCCAGTGGAGTCGCCAGTCTGTCGCGACCCTCCCGAGATTTCCGGGTCCCGAGGGAGCTAATGGATTGCTAGGCCCCATTTTGGAATCTGGGCTTAGCTCGGGCCCTCCCAGGCCCATACCAAATCGCGTCAGGAAATTTCAAATCGAGATCGACCTTGGTGTGGTCATGTGACATGTGAATGGTGTGCATGCCATCGGAGTCGCCACCAGTCATTTATTGGAGGGTATGACTGGGAACCCTACCGAACGATTGGGAGGGATCGTTTGATCCTACGAAAACCAGAGATCTAGATTCGGGGACTTAGTTACGTCGATATTGCTATCGACCCCTTTCGGTACTAAGTTGAGTGATTTCTTAGTCTAAAGAATTCATGCAGGCGAGGTTGGGTTAGGTAGATTTTGAGAATCTAAGGGGTTCATGCAGAGGGAATCATCTGTCCTATCAATTACAATCATGGAAATAAATGCGCAATCAGGAAATCAACATGTAGATAACACACATCAAGTCAAGTCAAGGCGGGCCTAGGGGGGTCTCAAAAACCTAGGGGAAATGCCAACTAATTTCGGGGGTGATTTGGAAAAAATTTGGGTCAAATTGACCAGAGGGGCAAAATAGTCATTTTCCAAGGCTCGAGAGGTCAAAAATGTAAAAATAGGTCGAACCAATTGCAAATGGTTTTTCCCTAATTTTTACAATTCTTGGAATTTTTCTGGATTTTTCTGAATTTTTAGAATTTTTCTAAGGCTTTCTAAGGGGGTTTCCTATTTTTGGGCATTTTTTAGAATTTTTTGTGATTTTTCTGAATTTTCCCTATTTTTGGACATTTTCTATGTTTTCTGATTTTTTATTATTTTTCTAGAATTTTTTTGAAATTTTTTGTGATTTTTAGGGATTTTTCCTATTTTTTATTATATCTTATTTTCTAATATTTTTTCCTATTCTTTCTAAAATTTTCACTTATTTTTTTAACAATTTTGAATTTTGTAAAATTTCTATGATTTTTTTTGATTTTTTATTGCTTTTTTTATTTATTTTCTTATAATTCCCGAATTTCTAAATTTTTATAAGATTTTTAGAATTTTTATTATTTTTTTATTTTTATTCTATTTTTGTATTTTATTTTTTATTATTTGTTATTGTTTATTTTTTATTGTTTTCTAATTTTTTTTTCGACCGAATCGGGTCGACCCGGCCCAATAACCCAGACCGAAGTCCAAAACCCTAAACCTAAAACGACGCCGTTCTTATTCTATTATTGTTTTTATATTTTATATTTGTTTATTTTTATTTGATTTTCTGAATTATTATTATTATTTTTTTGGTCTAACGGACCGGGTCGTGTTGACCCGGCCCAATACCCGGACGCGGCCCAGGGCCCACTGTTCTAAGCCTTATGCAAAACGACGAAGTTTTGAAAATTTTTTTTTTTTTTTTTAAAAAAAACGAAATGAATTTCATTACCCTCAAAAATGCCAGATCGCGACACATGTCCTAATCACCATCGTTCGATTGAGCCTATTGTAAACCCTAGTTAACTGAGACAGCCGAGTTGACGTGGCGGACAAATGGCGGCCACGTCAGCGCCACGTGGCTGTTGACCAAGCCAATTACCTTGACTTTCACTGTGGAAGATGACCGGAGAAATTTCGGTCTCCGTCGAACCCGCCGGAGGCTCGCCGTCGCAAACGAATTGGTCTCTAAATCACGCCTAAAAAACTCGCCCTCCCTCGAATCCATTCCCATCCACTCTGACGTGCATATATTCCAAACCCTCAGGCCAAAAATCAACCAAAACTGGCCAACCCGACCTCGGCCGGGAACTATTCCGGTGACAGAAGCAACCTAAGAGAATTTACCCTAACAGGTTACGAAATCAAATGGACAGTATCCATGGAGTGCAGGGAAACTTACCTGGAAGCTTTCTAGGTTGGTCTCATGTCGAAATCGAGCATACTAGCTCGTTGCAGGTTCGGGTTTGAAACAATTGGCCGGGAGGTTTTGTGCAATGAAAACGCAAAGAGAAGGCAGGGATATGATCAGTACGAAGGTAGGAACACATTGACGCAAAAATCATAAAGGAATACCGCCGGAATCAACATCCGCCATTGTAGGAGCTTAGGTTGAGCGATAATGGTGTTTACCTGCTCCGGTGAGTAGACGGCAAACGGCCGGGTTCTGGCGACTCCTTGTAGCTCCCCGGTGCTTGTCGATCAAACCTCGAGGCTTGATTCCTCCTAGGTTGTCGTGAATTTGGGTTTGAAATCTCGGTCCCTCCTCCAATAGCCGATCCCAAAAACAGAGCGTCCCTTCCTCCTCCATCTTCGCCAAAATCTCCTCACAAACCCCCTATCCATAGAGCCCCCCCCCAAATCTCTCCCCAAACCAAACCTCTAAACTGTCAAGATCTCCTTAATCTTCCGTTCGAGAATCACGCAAAAATCCAGTTTGAATTTCCCCTTTGTTTCTGCGCAAATCCTCGCTCGGGAAGACGATGGTCCTTTTGGGTCGGGTCGGGTCGGATCTAGTCCGACCCGACTGACCCGAATCGCCAATTTTCTCCAAATTACCTTACCTAGGCTCAAAATTTTTCAAATTAAATCCCAAAATTGGATTCTATGACATGAAATCTATTAGAGAAAGTGAATTCCACGCCGATTTCCTAAGAATTGGCATAAAAATCCAATTTTGAAATTTGACCCGGGGGACTAATTTGCAAAATCCAAAGTCCTAATGGCCTTTTTTGCAAAAATTGTTGCCACCATTGGATTCAGAAGGTCAAAATCTAGGGGGTGACGTCGCCTTATTTTCAATTTAGTCCCCAGAAAATTTTTAATTCCATTTTTAGTTATTTTAGGGACTAAATTGAAAAATCAGAAATTGCATTTTGGTCCTTTTTAGTGAAATTGGACAATCCTGAGGGCTTTTGGACTGGATTTTAATTTTTAAAAATAGAAGAGGATGACACGACTCCAAAAAAGTAAAAATGGAAAATTAAAAAGCTAAAATGGAATTTCCATAATTATTTAAATATTCTAAAAAATGAAATTAACAAAGAAACCCTAGATTCTAGACTTTATTTTTTCAACATTTATTCACCAAAAATGAAGATAAAATTAAATTAAAAATATTGACTATTTTTGGTAATTTTATGAATTTAAATTCTATTTTTTATTAATTTTTTTATTATTTTCTAATTTCTGAAAATATTAACAAAAGGCAAAAAATAAGGAAAATTATTTTTTGTTCAAAATTGGTTCCCTAGGCTCAGCTGAGGTCCCCAAAGTTGATTTTTCAATTTTCTCACTTTTTATTAATTTTTATGAATTTTTGAAAATAAAATGCAGAAAAATACGAAAAATAAGGAAAATTATTTTTTGCTCAAAATTGGTTTCCCAGACTAGGCTGAGGTCCCCAAAATTGATTTTTCAATTTTCTCATTTTTTATTGATTTTTTATGAATTTTTTGAAAAATAAAAATTGACTAAAAATCAAGTGTCAACACCCATCAGGTTCCCAATCCCTCTAGGGCCCTCATGACTCCTTCCATTCTCGGGTTCCTTGCAGCCCTTGGGCCTTCAGCAGCTCGAGTAACTTCTGGGTTCTCAGCTGCTTGACCAGTACCCGAACTTCCCGCGGCTCCAACCTGCGAGCCTGACGGTCCAACGCCCTTTCCTCTTCTACCCCTACCGCTCATGCCTCTAAAGCTTTCTCACAATACCTGCTACAATTCCATCAAGGAACTAAACTCAGTCCAACGCACAAGCTTACTAATCCAGGTAGCAGGTCAAACAGCTATATAACAATAGCAATACAGGCTAACTAGCACAGTTACTTCACTCATCAATCACCTGTGCCAAGCAATATCATGCAAAAGTATCTCTTAACCAAACCAAAACTCATACTCTCTATCTATCTATCCCAATATCCATCACCCTTATCACTCCAAGCCTCGAATACCCATTGGATCGAGCTGACCTTGCTCTGATACCAATTCGGACGGGGATGTCACGCCCCGAACCTGGCGAGCCACGCGACATCCCTATTACCTGTACGATCGATTGGATAACAGGAACGACGGCCCAGGATACTCGTCATTGTCCAAACGATCTCAGAGTTCCTTAGGCAACGGAAACGAGCTCCTTCAACTACATGCACAGAAAGGGATAGATAGAGAGACCAACCAATCTAATTTACATCAAACCACTTCTTATATTACATCATATTTATACACATCGGTTTGGCGACATTTAATATGCACAAATCAAAATTCCTGTCGTCCTTTGACATCTTATAGCTCGACCTTTAACAAAAAGGGCTTAGGTCGGCAATTTCTATCTTCGACTACAAGCAAACCATACAAATTTCTACAAAAAGGGCTTCAACTCCAACTGTGCTCATCGACATCCGCCCCACCATCCGATCCAAGAAAAAGCTGAGTTTCCGACTCAATATCCAACTCGATCCCCTGCCTTACTAGGATCGCATTCACTGCGGCGGTTTGGGGTCTAAAAATGGGGAAATCACCCATGAGAACGAATCTCAGTAAGCTAACCCCTAATCCCCTTCTCAGGACACCAAACAACCTCAGACTAAACTCTCAAGCCTCATCCAGGAACTCAAAATCATAGGGCCAGAAAAATACCAAGCACAGTTCAATATAAAGCTCGCCATAAAATGACCAAACATCAATACAGTTCGAATCTCTGGTCCAATCCGGGACCACACAGAATCAGGATATCGAAATCATCGCCAATCAATGGCTCAATATAAAATCATTAGGCATTTAAACCAAACACGTCCAAGCAGGACAATCACAGCAATCGCATATGCATGCACGCTCAATCTTGAGCCTCGGCTTAACAGCCAATTTGACCCACGTCGTATAGGCGCCAGGTCCGACCCGCGTCATTTAGGCGCATCAGGTCCGTGCTCCAACCCGCGTAGAAGAACCGCCTCAGGTTGGCACGCTTATCACTCCAGCTACCCCGCGTCAAACGCATCAGGGCGCACGAGGCTACGTTTTCCGCCTCTGAGGCTACATTTTACGCCTCTGTGGCTACATTTTACGCCAAGTCACAATATGGCTACGTATTACGCCAAGTGACAATGATATGCAATTTCACACGCGAAATCCATCGCACGAGCCTCTCAGGCTAATAAAATAATGCCAATTCAATTGGGCAGAAAACACGGCCAAGTACGTTAGGCCACAATTCAAAACACGTGCCCAAGAATATCAATCCACATGGCCGACACCATGGCCAAACCAATCAATTTATCTCACGTGCCCAATTATATTAAAAATGCCCAATTATATTCATTTTTATTGCCAAAAATTCCACGTCGGACCCAAAATCACAAAATCATCGCACGTGGACACACGTGGATAATCCACAAATATTATTTGGACTCAGCCACAGCTCTCGGGCACCGGGAATAGTCACGTGGAATATTTTCCGAGCCCGTTTGTGACAAAAATGCCTCATTTTCTCACTTTTAAATACTCAAGCCATACGGGACCCACATGAATTGTCATTCTCAATTCAAAATCAAATTGGGCAGCACGTGAACAGTACACAGAATGTCGTGAACAGTGATTCCAGAGTACTATTTGGCCCGTTTTTGTTGAAAATGTCCCAAAAATTCATTTTTCGAGGCCCGAACCTCACGGGACCCACTCCAATCAACACCACCAGCCTATATTCAACCAATACAACAACAATTCACATCCAAACTGCATATCACAGCATTCCACAGAATTGATTTCCACCAATAACGCCGTTTCCGGAAATTTTTTCTAAACCGATTTACCCCGAATCGGACTCTAGAGCTAATCCATGGCAAGTTCAATATCCTAATCAAGGAATAGAGGTTTAACTTACCAAACGAAGCTTGACAAGCTGTGGAAACCAGCTGAAATGGCGAAGGACAACCGGCGACAACCGAGACCGGCGGCGGAGCACGACGACAAGGGAAGAGAACGGCTAAACCAAGAGAAACCGGGGCTGTGAGGGGGCTGTTTAGGCACCAAAACGAACTAGAAATCACATATTTGACATGGAAATGAGATCTAAGGGCAGCCGAGGTCGACATATATCATTTTGAGCTAAAACAGAAATTCGGCACCCAGAAAACAGTTTCGTCGACTGATACGAGAAAATACATTTGAAGGGTCAAACGACCTCGGATTGAGGCGATTCAAGTTGGGTTAGAACCGTAAGACATTGAACTACAACATATCCAAAAATTGCGAGAATCCAACTTACAGATTTTTGTCAGTGGCCGGTTGAAGTCTGCAGCCAGAATTTGGAGCCAAATGAGAGGGGGGGGAAAAAAGAGAGAGAAAGTGGTTTCTATAGTGGAATAGTGAGGGGGTGGGGGTTTCTGCCGTAAAAGGGGAGAAGAAGAGAGAGAAAGAACCCATTATTTGAGAAAGAAAATAATAATAATAATAATAAAAATAATAAATATCTCGGTTACTATTCATCGATTTGACCAAAAGTTGGTCAAAGCTTATCCAATCTGGTCAAAACTTGGAGAGCAAGTTTGACTAGTCAATCCTCAAAAATTCGTGCCAAAACGGGACTGATTGGGACTGAATCGGTGTTATTTTGGCTCAATCGCGAAGGGAAAATGACTCGAGATGATCTCGGAAAATTTTTCTGACTTCGCTAAAATTCATCTCACACCCTAGCCACTGAATCTAGAGCAAATCAGGGACTCGACAGAAATTTCTAATTTTTGCCTTTCTTCTCGACACTCCGAGTCCAAACTATCAATTTCCGAACCTTCCTCGTCAATATCCAAATTTAGCAACTGTAACGCTCTTGAAAATCGATTGTCCTATTCGGAACTCAATTCGTGGCCAAATTCATAAGATAGCAGCTATAATGAAATTCTCAAACTAACGGGTGGCTGTTAGGAGTTATGCGTATCGACCAATTGGTCCACGTACTTATTTTCCTAGATAGCCCTTCCCTTTTGGTCAGTTGTCTCGAAGTGATCAGTTTCGAGTGGAATTCATTAATAGTGCATCCATGACATATTCATTCTATATTCAAGTCCCAAACAGGGGTCGAAATTCAGAATGTTACAGCAGGCCTGTCTCCAGTTCAGAAAAAGGATGATCATCTAGTCGAACAACAGGATGAAGAAAATGCTTCGCACTCTGAAGAAATTTAGATTGTTGCTCAGGAATGATTCGCCAAGACACTGGTTAAATAATGAACTTGTTTAAATTCTAAGTCATTCTCCAACTCGCCAACTTAATTGGCGTCAAAGATGAACTAATGTCCAAATATCATCTAGTAAGGTCATCCATCATACTTAGGACGCAATATACCTCTTTTCTTTCAATCATGTACCGATTCCATATGCCAAGCCTGTGGTTTTGTCAGTTATCGTCACAATAATTTTTTACAACCATCCCTCATACAGATGGGATCTTCTCCGGATAACCCTCGAAGGCAATAAGATATATCATCTTCGACTTATTGCAGAGGCACTCTCCTCTCCTACTTACTACAAGGCATTCAATAAAACAAACTTTTACCACTTTGTCACGACCTAAAGGTTGAATAGGGCTAATGGATTACTAAAGGTCTCACGTTCCCCTCTTCTTCTTTTTCTTGAGAACGGGCTTTCGCGTGGGGCCCTCTAGGCCCATACCAAATTGTGACGTCGTTTTGTCGATTAACTATCGATTGGGTTCAATTTTGGTGTGGTTGTGTGCATGTACAATGTGTATATGCAATTGGAGTTGCCACCAATCATTTTGGAAGGTTGACCGGATACCTCACCGAGCGATTAGGAAAATCCATTTGGGTTCTTGTAGAACTAGAGAATTCGGGTTTGGGGACTTGGTTACATCGGTATTCCTACCAATGCCTTTTGGTACCTAACATCGAGTGATTATCCTAATTATGATTTAAGGTCGGCGCAATTTTTGAGTGAGGTAAGCCTAAATCTAGTTTCATGCAGGACGAGAAACTAATCTTATCACCACAGTCAGTGAAGTAAGTGCGTAACCAAGGATGCAAATAGAACATATCATATAGATCATGACATCTCTAGTAAAGCCCCAACGGCTCAGCGAAAGTGTGATTAAGGTTTAGGGTTAAGTTTGGAGAAGATTGGAGATAATTAGCCCAAAAGGGAAAAATCATCATTTTCTAAAAAGATCAAGGATTGAAGTAACTAAAAATAAGTTTGGCCAGTTAATCATGGCCATTTCCTATTTGTTGGGATTTTTTTTTTAGGAATTTCCTAATTTTTTCTTTTTTTTTTTTTCGAAATTTTTCTGATTTTTTTATTTTCGAATTTTTTAATATTTTTTTTAATTTTTTAATTATCTGGATTGGGTTAACCCTATGCCTCGTTGACACCCGGGCCTGAACCATAAGGGTTCTAGATCGGTCTAGATGCACCACTTCAGATAAATTTTTAAGTTTTTTGAAATTACTGAACCAATAGGCATTTTGTCAACAAATAATTAGCCCTTATGTGCATTAATGAGAACCAAATATACCGTGCAAAATTAGAAAGTAAGAGCTTTTGAAAACACTCAAGGGCTCGGGCAATGGTCAATCGAGCGCGTCGTAATGGTGTCGGGAAAGTGCTCAATCGCAAGCCAACTCATTTAACAAAAATCAACCTCTAGCATGCAGCTCACTGAGGCGTTTTCGAGTGCGATTATCTTGGTGCTCAAATTAAACTGAGAGAAACTAATCATACCATGAGAAAATTTACTTTTCAAAACAACCACAGCTCGAGAAATGGTCAACCAGCATGTTGTAATGGTGTCGTGAAAGTGCTCAATCGCAAGCCAACACAACCAAAAAATCAAGTCTCTAACTTTGCAGCTCAATGAGGCGTCTTTTGGGACACATAACTTAATCCACAAAGGCATCCAAATCGAAAATTCAACATCAGTTACAAAGTGCTACACTCATAGAGAATAATAAACCAAGAACGACCTGAAAAACACAAGAAATCCACAGAAACATGGCCCCGAAATAGCAGGTCTGGAATAGTTAAAACACTTCAAAAATTATTTCTGCTGCCCAAGACAGTTCCCGAAGACACATTCGTGGTGGACGATTTTCTCGTAATATAGTAATAACCAAGGGAAAATCTATGCATGGATATAAATTATTACACGCAGGAACAAAATGGGCCAAAAGAAGCTCAAGAAACGTAGTAAAACACGTCTAAAATCGGCCCCAAAGTCACCCATTTGCATTGTCTTAACGTCAGGAACAGGTGCAATGGGCGGTATTCACAATCCCATAACTTCGTCCATAGATTGAACCGAGAGCAAATGAGCATATCAACATGCTCTACTATGTCCCAGGAACACAATAAATCAAGAAATATCCAAAAATGCTCACGGTAAGATGTAAAAAATGAGCGCGAATCGGGCAAGTTGGACTAAAGTCTAGGACAATTTTCAGACTCGAATACGACCACAAGGCAATTTTGAAAGGGCACATCTCATACGTTGGTCGCAACTATGGGCCACACAACATATCAATGCAAATAGCTACACACGTAGGATGCATTGGCACAAGAAATGACCACAAAATCATTCAAAAAAGGCCATGAAATATAGGTTCAAAGTCGGGGATTTGAACTCCTCGAGGCATTTTATTGTACACGTTATGTGCATTGTTAAAAATGTGCATTGGAGCATTATAAGCGAAACCAAAGCATGTAATCCCTCAAAGAGAATGTAATAAGCATATATTCATGTATAGACATGTTGGTTTGGTCCCGTTTGACTTGAGGATCAAACCGGGTAAAAGTGCAAAAATACAGAGTAAGTCAGTTGCGAAGGGCTGTTCGCGTAACCTTTTCTCGGTGACTTCTAGTGGCGGATGGGCATCGACAACGGCTTGGTGGGAAGCTAGGGTATAGGTGAAGGTCGGACGGATGGTGGTCACCAATCAAAACCTCTTGGCTCACTCGGAATTCACCCACTAAGATCCTCTGTCACTTAGCCCCCAACCCTGACGGCCGGTTCTCTCTCTCTCTCAGCTCTCTTCTCTCTCTCTCTCTCCTCTCTACTTCTCTCTCTCTCTCTTCTCTCTCTCCTCTCTCATTTTATTTCCGAAAATGGTCCAACCCTAAGCCTTGGACGTCGTCCCTCCTCTTTATAGAGGCTGCTGCGCACTTCGCACGCACTTTCTCTCTCCTCGTACACACGTGGCCAATCGGATTATTTCCCTCAGCTGTCCTTTTTTCCCTGTTTTTACTTTTGTACCCAAATGTTGTCCTCCTTTTTGGAACGATCTAACACATACAAATGACAACAAGTGGGGGGAAGGTTCTGAAAGATATCGGAGGGTACGTGGCGTGGGCCCACACGAAACGGCCGCGAACTTGATTTGCAAATCCACTAATCCGCTTGGCATGTTCGCGATGAAGATTAGGCTGGGCATAACGCCTCTAGCAGTGGTGAGCCACAAAAATGGGCTCAATGGGACTGAAAGAGAGTACTTTTAAAACCCATACCCGGTTGTCACTGATCGTGTCCAATTGGCCCACTCGATTTGGTCGTTTTCGATAGCAGGTGCGTGTGGTGGGTCTGCTGGGGAAGATGATGAATAGTGATTGGATCTGCAGGTCGGGTTCGCCAGACCCGATCAACTCGATCACGTCGTTTTCAGTCCATTAATTTTCGAATTGACCTTTTTTTTTTACAAAATTGATGCCAAAATTGGGTTTCCTACATGTCTTTCACCTAAGAGATGTTTTTGGGATTAAAATATTTGATTTAGTGCAAAAACACCATATTTTCAAGTTTGACACAAAATTGATTTTTGAGTAATTCAAAGCCTAAATGACCAAATTGACCCAAAATACCCCCACCAATGGATTCAAAATTATGCAAGCTATAGGGTAGTGGGCATGGATTTTTCATAGGTACCCCTAAAATTGGATTAATTTTCATTTTAATGAAACCGAAGACTAAATTAAAAAATAAAAGTTGTAAATAATCCCTTTTGGCCAAATTGAGAAAATTATCAAGTAATAGTCCAATTGTAATTCAAGTATGAGATACCAAAATGTCATGGATAAAAAAAAGTGGAATTGAAAATAAAAAGACTCAAAACTAATTTTTTTTGTTCAATTTGTGTTTATGTTGTAACATTCCGATTTTGGATGTTTATAAGTTGAAATAAGTTGGATTTTGGGATTAGGATATAAATGTTGGACATCGCTTCGAAGGGTGTGAATTGGCAGTCTTGGTATTGAATGCTTAGAGAAAAGGGCAAAATTAGACATTGCCATCTCGCCCCTGGCTTGTGCTAGAATCCATGGCTAGAGGGTGCTAGTAATTTTAGCGAGGGTAGAAAAATTTTTCGGTGGTATTCCGAGTTATTTTCCGATCGCGGTTGAGCCAAATCAACACCGATTGAGCCCCTATCAGATTTTGAAATTTCACGATTTTCAGAAATGTCTCGTCAGTCATCTTTTTCCAATTTGAACCATTCGACCAAAATTATTGAGGCCCAATCCCCTATCAGTCCGAAATTCACTGATAGTTTCAAAAATCTGTCTATTCGTTAGTTTTTATGATGTTTTCATTGAATAGTAACTTCAATAATTGAACCCCAAGTCATAAAATCTATTCTCTCTCTTTCTTTTCTCATCGACCAGTCAAACTACTCTCTCTCTTCCTCAAAGCTCACGTTCTCTTATTCTCGGGATCTCTCTCTCAGGCTCCAAGATTCTATTGCAACTTTAACTGGGCCGCTGACGGGAAATCCACCATTGGATTTTTGTTAGATTTTTTGATATGTCGTAGTCCTATATGAGGTGAGTTCATGAACTTTGAACACTTCTATCCGAGGTCGGTTGGACCTTTTAAATCTACTTTTTCGTTTCAGTCGATGAATAGTTTTATGTTACCCGAATTTGACATATAGCTCATGTTGATATATGTTAACCCAGCGAACCCTAAGCTTATTTCATATGAAAATTTGATTTCCAGCTCAGGAACCACCACGTTCACCCCTTGAACAGCCTTTCTTGGCTGAATATAATTGTTTTTTTTTTGTTTGTGGTGATTGGAATGGGTCCTCGTGAGGTTCGGGTGCTGAAAAATGGATTTCTTTCTGGGATATTTAGAGAAAAAACAAGGCCATATAGTATTTTGAAATTACTGTTCACGAACCTCCGAACATTGTGTCAGTGTGCTCAATTTAATTTGGTTTTGAAAATGACAAGTTTTGTGGGTCCCAGTGGTTCGAATACCGAAAAATATATTTTGGAGCATTTTATACAAAATCGGGCCCGGCAATATTTTATTTCACTATTTTCAAATATTTGAGGCCCGTGTTCGTATTCAAAATAATATTTGAGGATTATTTACATATGCTTGAAATAATTATTGGTCATTTTGGGTCCTACGTGAAAATTGGGCATTTTTAATAAAATTTGGGCACGTGAAAGAGATTGATTGTCTTGGGCCATTGTATCGGCCATTGTTTTGAATTGTGGCCTAACGTACTTAGCCAAGGTATTTGAAATGTGGCCTATACGTACTTGGCCGCTGATTTTGTTCAAAGAATTTAAAGGATTTTATTGCCTGAAAGGCGAGTGCGACAATTTGGATTCGTAAAATGATTGATTGACTTGCCATTTGGTCAGATATGTGGATTGAATATTTGGAACTGGATTTGAAATGTGGCATAACGTACTTGGCCGATGATTTCTGTCCAAAAGAAATTTAAAAGGATTTTATTACCGAAAGGCGAGTGCGACAATTTGGATTCATAAAATGAGTTGATTGGCTTGGCCATTTGGTCAGTTATGTGGAAAATTGAATATTTGGACTCGTATTTGAAATTTGGCCTAACGTACTTAGTCGAATGCATTTTGTCCAAATGAATTTAACGGATTTATTGCCTAAAAGGTGCTAAGTAAAATGAGTAGATTAGCTTGGGCCATTGGTCAGCCATGTGGATTGAAATATTTAGACTCGTATTTGAAATGTGACATAACGTACTTGGCCGATGATTTCTGTCCAAATAAATTTAATTGATTTTTATTGCCTGGATGGCATGTGTGACGATTTTCTCGGCGTTTAATTGCATATCATCGAGGACTTGGCTAATATGGAGCCATAATGAGACTTGGCGATGTGTAGCCACAGAGGCGGAATCCGTAGCCCATGTGAGGATGGCTATGAGGTGCCTATATGATACGGGAAATTGGAGAAGATAAGTGTGTCGACCTGAGGTGCCTATATGCACGGTCGAGACATAGTGCGCCCTGATGCGTTTGACGCAGGACATTTGGAGCGATAAAGTGCTAACTTGAGGCGTCTCATACGCAGATTACCACAAACCTGAGTGTCTACGATGCGGTTCAGACCTGATGCGCCTATATGACTCGGGTCAAATTGGCTGTTAAGCCGAGGATCAAGATTGAGCAGCATGCATATGTATTTGCATGGATTTTCCTGGATCGGACGTGTTTGATTTAAATTTCTGAGTATTTATATCGAGCCACTGGTTTACTGTTGTTTGAAATCCTGGTTTGAGATTGTGGTCCTAGATTAGACTTGAGCTATTTTTTTTTTAAATGGCAATTTATGGCGAATTTTCTGTTGGGTGTTGCTCTTGATCTTTCTTGGCCCTGCGATTTAAGTTTGACTCTGGGTTTGTTTGGTATTCTAAGAAGAGATTTAGAGGTTAGCTTGTTGAATTTTTTTCTTATAGTGGGGCAAAAGTGGGGGGGGGGAGGGCAAGGCGGAAACGGCACGGCGGGGTGCGCCGCACGAGGGGACACCGAGAGGGGGGGGGCAACAGGTCCGGAACGCGGGGCGGTGGGGGGCGTCGGAGGGGAGAGAGAAAGGTGCAGGCGAGGGAA
>JAGVVM010011326.1:0-24142 GCA_019149425.1 Psidium friedrichsthalianum
TGGGTGGATAAGACTGGTGTATGCCGATTTTGGCGAGTACACCCGGGACGCTGAGTCGCTGGTGACCCGGCCGGACGGCGACACGTTCGACTACATCGAAGGGTTTGCGTTCGTGAACAGCGACGACCCGGTCAACGGCCGGCCTACCGTGCCGCTCGACCCGGACCAGCGGTTCGACCCGGCACTGCTGGCCCCAGACGCCGGCTCGGTTCTCTACTGCCTCGAGCTGGGCCTCCACCACCAAAGCAGCGACTCTCCCTCATCCGTTGATTCGGTAACTGACACCCTCCTAAACCAAATCGAGTCTCCATCAATCATGCATTTTATTTTTTCCCACCCGCGCCCCATTATTCCACATATGGATTATAGCCTAAAGCCATCACGAACGAGGGCGAATAGTCTTCTTGACTCCGGTTTCCGATCCGGCTTGGTTTTGTTCAGACACGTCGGCCGTCCTGTAATGCTTATATATTATCCTCCGACGTACCGGTTCGGCGTCACTCGTTCAAAGTTGATCGGGCCCGCACGTGGGAGGTGTCCGAGCTGGACAGGCGAGAGGACAAAAAAATTGGCGGGTTTGGCTTGGTTGGACTCACACGTGTACAGAGCTCAGCGGCTGCAGACGATGGCCCCGCCACCCCCACAGCCCAATTCTCGCCCTTTCTCTTCCCCACCATCATAGCCCATTTGGAAAATTTTCGAAAGAAATGTTTTAAAATATTTATTGGGGGGTAAATAAGTAAAACAAGTGCGACTCATCGAGTGCCCCGGAGACCACAACAAAAAATAGCAAAAGAAAAATTTTAATTCCTTTTTTTTTTCCCGAATTTTAAATGATTTTGTCATTGTGGGAGTTACTCCACCAACTGAAGGTGACGGCACGGCGTAGATGCATCTTCATTGGATTTTCTGACACCACCCCCGTGCCGCCGTAACTGTCCCCGCACTTGCCAGCGAATTACAGGAATGACACCGCACGGGGAAGACGCTGGGGTGTCACTTTCGGGGTTAGGGCGTCCGGTCGGGGCGATTTTGGGGAAACCAGGTCCCCCCCGGGTGTCCCCGTTGCCTGATCGCGGAGATTTTGCCCTGACGTTGTTGGTCCCCTCCCTACGCACGCACACGCACCTACCGCAAACGGCCAAAGCCACGTCATTGCCGGAATCCCGTATCTCATCGATCGGCGTGGAATTACCTAAATGCCCTGACGTTGTGTTTTTTTTATTCCTGTCCTTTCCCTTTTTCACAGGTGGCGGGGAGATTGCTCGTGGGGCTGGATTCGTGGAGGGGCTGGAGTTCCGGCGGGACGTGAGCTACGCGGAGTTCCTGCTGCGGGTGAAGCACGCCGAGCGGCACGCGAAGGCCACCGGCCTCTGGGACGCGCCGCACCCGTGGCTGAACTTGTTCGTGTCGAAGGCCGACATCGCCGACTTCGATCGGACCGTGTTCAAGGGCATCCTCAAGAACGGCGTCGGCGGTCCTATGCTGGTCTACCCCATCCTCCGGACGAGGTCAGCAAAACCTCCTTTTTCCCCCCCGTTTTTTTTTTTTACCGAACGTGAATTTCGATGGCCCTTCCGTCGACTCCATCACGTGCATTGACTGACGTCTATCGTTTGTCACGTGACGGGACGCGCCGATAGGATATGGCATAATCCCATATACGCACACGAGTAACACAATATTTCATTTCACCCTGTTGGCTCTGCTCCTCTTCTCGGGCCACCACGTGTCGCGAATCACCGCGTGACTAGGTTTGGGCCGGTGGCTGTGGGGGCGGCGACGTGGCGGGGCCGGCCCTGTGGGACCCCGCGGATATTGAATCCTTGTCCCTTCTTATTCAGAATGATCCGCTGACTGTTCTCACTGAACATCATTAAATCTGGTGGTTAAGATTTCGAAGGGTGGGTCAAACATTTTTTTTTTTTTGGTTGTCCTCCCTCTTACTCATTGTCTGATGTCAGCCCAATCCGGGGGGCCCACTGTGGACCCGAACCTTTTAATTGCCCCGCTGACGGTTTTACCGTCTGTGTTCTGCATCCCACCTTACCCAATCACGCCCCTGCAGTCGAGCCCAGATGATACAACGTCGAGCTCCAAATCGAACTTCGATTTGTGTATTTGGTCTTTGGAAATGCAATTCGTGCCTGATGAGCTCGAGATCTGGTGCAAATTAGATAAGCTCCCCATTTCGCCTAGAGACGCACCACATGTTGCGAACCCATCAAGCTAACCGTCGCACGCGATACTCTAATTATGTCACGTGGCTTAACCAGAATTTTTTTTTTATTTAGAGGAAACCCCGAAATCGAATAGGGCGAAGTGTATTATGCATGTGACACAGATGGACTCACTCTCGTGCCGGGCCGAGAACGTCATTGGTAAGGTGTTTGGCGCAGGTGAGTTGGCATATGAGCAAAAGGGTACATTGAAAAATGGTGCTTCGCGATAATGAAGCAAGAAGGAAAGAAGGTCGAGGGGGACCACGCGAAATTACAATTTTGTACAGAAATTTAGTGCTTCTTTTGGTTGCGTGACCTTTTGGGCACAGGCTTTTTGGGCCTTTAGGTCACTGTTGTGGTGAATTTATTATTACCTTTTTTCTCCTTCTTTCTTTTCTTTTTTAATTTCTTTTTTTTTTAAGGCTGAATAATTTATGACCTAGGGGTTGATGTGAAGCAGAGCCGTGAAGAGGTACGAGGGGTACTTTGAGGGGCTTTTTCGTCATTGCATGTCCCCTCTTTTTGTAGAAAATGAGATGTCGAGGGAGATGTTACTCTCGTTGGCCAGTCTTTTGCCATTTGGGAAACGACAAGCGTCTTTATTCGACGACCCAATTATTATACGACACTGTCGCTACTTTGTCCTGGCTCTTGCCCGTGGGATTTTCCTATGACAACCTGTACTAGAAGGTGGTTAATGAAAAGTTGTTGACGGTTTTTCTGAATTGCCCGCAGGTGGGACAAGCGCACGTCCGTGGTGTTGCCGGAGGCCGGCGAGACTTTCTACCTCGTGGCCTTGCTCCGGTACACTCTCCCGTACCCGGAGGGCCCGTCGGCCGACAAGCTGGTCTCGCAGAACCGCGAGATCCTACAGGCCTGCGACAAGAACGGGTTCGACTACAAGCTGTACCTCCCCTACTACCAGTCGCAGGAGGAGTGGAAGCGGCACTTCGGGAAGCAGTGGAGAGGTTCGTGGAGAGGAAGATGAGGTTCGACCCGATGGCGATCCTGGCGCCGGGGCAGAAGATCTTCCCGAGATCATCTGTGCCCAGCTAGATGGCGAGCGACGGAAGCGGGTTGTAGGAGTGAGGGGAAAGGGGGTCGTCCCGGTTGGCATCTGCGTTAGGTTTTTTTGCCTTTCCTTCGTTGGGTTTTTCATTTCAAGATTTGTTCTGAACAATGTTGGAGCAATATGTAAATGAAATATTTTTCATGATCAAAGTCGAAAAGTGTTTCTAGGGCTTCCCCCGCTACACGTGGAAAAGACGGAAATGGGTTCACGCCAACACCAAGCTGTAAAGCAACCGAGGTCAAATCATATAATACAGCCCCAATCAATCTTTTTGGACAGCCTAATGTCCAATGTCTCATCCGTGGAAATCTTTGCTAGCCTTTGAGTTCATGATTAGTTCAAAAAGATTGGTTGACTATGACAATACCAACAGCCCATTTACATGTTATTTTTCAATGGTCAATGATTTGCAGCACAAGAGGATAAGAAAAGGAATCCGAACAACACATGGGCATAGGGATCAGATTCCCAAAATTTACAAAAAAAGAAAAAAAATCATGCAAGATGAAATCAACAACTCAAAAGCTGCCCACTCATTTTTTTTTTTTTTGGGGGATCTTTGGGACTTAACGATTAGATTTTGTCTAGGGTTTGGTTTGCTTGGGTCCATGCAAAATCAAATCTTACTTGGTTTTCTCCAAATCTTCACAGCCTTCCTCCTTTTCCCTCTCCAATTCCTCCCAACCCCCCCCCCCAAAAAAAAAACAGAGGTGGCTGGTGGGTCCCACTTTTTTTTTTTAGCATTCTTTAAGGATGCAATTGTGTAAGATTCTGGCTAAAAGAAGGGCCGGGGGCAATTATAAGATCATGATTTCTTGTAAGGCGGACCGGCCAATGACGACGCGTTGTTTCGGGTTTTTTAATTCCATGCAAAGCAAAAGCGCGGCGTTTTACGTCCCCCGCTCCGCTCGGTAAACGTGTCATGCACGGACGTGTTAAAAAAAAAAAAAAAAAAGAGGAAGGGCTTTTCTGCCAATTTCTTTTTCTTGTTCATTGAGAAATCCACCATTGTCACATCAGCATTAAGATATTATTTTTCATTTACAATTCATATTATTTTTCTACTTGTGATTTGTTTTTTAATTGCAATTTGCCAATGAGTTGTACTACTTGGATCTTTAGTTGGAGGGAACTTCCTTTTACTGACTTACTATTATTATTATTATTAGTAAAACTATGAACATCATTCACAGTTATATTTACTTAAGTTCGAAGATAGGTGATGTCGATCACTTCTATCCCCGCCAATCTTCCTCCGGTCAGCGATGGAGGGAACAAGTATGGTGTCTTTTCAGGCATACATTTCACTAGCGTTTACTTTTAAGTTAAGTAGGCGTGGGAGTGGTGTCCATATTTTGTAACCCACTAACAAAATATCTAGTTAGAGAGCTCTCCAAAGATCTTGAATCTTAACAGAAGTCACGATACGTGTTTCCTTGTAAATGGACGAACGCATGAATATTGCATATATAAAAGAACACGGATACATTCCCTTCAACCAAAAGCATTGTATCAAATTCGTTTGTTCACTAACACCCTTTTCCTCGATGATATTACATGGCTCATGACTCAATTTCCATGCGGAAATATGTCGAGCGTACCACCCAAAGATCTTGTCTTTACACTTTGCTATATACACATGTCCATCACGTTCCCAAGATTTTATGCACACCATCTTGTCGATCTATGCCTAACTAGAAGCCCGGGCACATGTTAAGAACGTGCTTTGGTAGTACCTTCTATTAGTGACCCGACTTCCACTCCCTCTTCATGTATCGCCGGGTCATTAGACATCTCCGGAACCCTAAAACTGAAAATAGGTGTGGCGCTTTTCGTCGAATTTGCAACTTTCCACCGCAATCTTTGACCTCATAAAACCTGGATATTGAGAGAGAGAGAGAGAGAGAGAGAGAGAGAGAGAGAGTTGGCAACTTTATTGTAGCATGTGAACGATCTGCTTTTCCATGGAATAAGATCTCTCCCAGAATGAGAGCAAAAAAAAAAAAAGCAGGTGGAGTTAGGTCAAGCTTTAAGCGAAGAGCTCGACATGGAACGGTGTTAAAGATGAAGATGACTTTTGTTCTCCATCAGATCTCCCACGTTCTCCACGCACCGTTTCTTCCCGTGATGCGTGTAGTAAGCAAAAAGGGATATTCAAAGTTACGTACCCATTCTGGTCATGCATGTCCATGCATCCCATACTATTTTTCAGATGCAAATCACGTGTCCCTGTTCTTTATTCAAAGAGTTTGACCTAAGAGTACGTGAAACTATTCGTGAAATCTAATGAGTGGTGATATTGCCAGCAGATCCAATTACCCAAATTCAAAAAGTTCGAAACAGGAATGGTTACCATGTTGGTGAAATGAGAAGATGTGGCTACCGGGATAACATTGGTGCGAAAGTCACTATATCAAATTATGAGAACATTTCAAAATCTTGCGCGGAGAAAGAAAATATGTTTATATACAACTCTAGAATCAATGGAGAGTTCAGGCTCCATCATTGATGATGGTCATAGGATTGGATGATATTACATGTACCATTTGATTCTCCATCAATTATTCTGGATTTTTGTGTAGGACATTTTGACAATAAGATTAAGCGACATAAAGTCGTAACAATTTCCTCATGCTCTCCAGCTTGATGAATAAATCTTTTCGTGAAGTAGAGAGTCTTGACAAGCGCAACCTCGGCGTTATCCAAGAAGTGCAAGAATGGTAAGAGAAAAAAGGTTGGCTTAGAGCAGTTGACTGCTTTCAACATCTTTTTCTTAACTCTCTGTTTTTCTCTGTAATGACTGGTCAATTAATCGAATCCAGCAAAAAGTTGGAGTTTACGCTCCTTTTGAGGATGCTGATTCCATCAATCAGATCTTCCTGTTCTGGTTTTCTGTCTTTTTATAAGCATCGCAAGTTGGAAGGTGGATCGCTGCCTTCACAACAGAGCTCATGTCAATGTTAGATGCGCTGTGCAAGATCTATGGTCCACACGATAAAACTTGCCAGTGCAATATAATTAAATAGGAAAAACGAAAAAGGAAACCCAACTGGCCCAAAAAAGCAAGCAACCCAAAAAAAAAAAAAGGAATTCTTGAAAGTTGGACATGTGTACCCTTGGCATGAATTACATGGAGCAACTTAGTAACACAAGTATTTAGGAATTAGATAACACAACTTAGTTGTTTTAGGTGCGGAAACGTCTAAACCCTACAAACGATATAACATACAATACTAGGTGGATTCATATATTTCCTTTCTGTTCCCGGATCACTATAAGTTTACACATTCTACTATTAAAGATTATGATTGATTTTGGCATCTCGAATAAGTGTGACTACATGCCACGTGATGATCAATCCATGTATCTAATTCTTTTTAAAACTTCAGTTTCGACATTTAAGAGAAATTAGTATTACAACGAATCCTAACCTTAACATGTTTAACCAGTCCAGATCGAACTCAACTCTGGGTTTATTTCTGTCGAAATCGCATGTGTTTGTTCTACTTGTACCGTCATCGTGAGTGTGAATTGGATGTTGATACCGTTCTAGACAACTCATGAGATTAATTTGGAGCACCACATTGATCTTAGTGAAACTTCGTATAACACTCAATGTGTGTACAGGACCCTTAAAAATGTAAAGCCACACATTGATCTTTATGGTATTCCATATGAAGAGAAGAGCTTATATATAAAGAAGCTCAATGAATGACATGTGTGTCAATATGTCCTTTTCTTTCAAGGGACTGATCTAAACAAAAACAAAGCCATTTCCACCAAAGATGGCCCCACATTTACAACTGTATATAGTAAACCAAGGCCCACCCGGAAGAAAAAATTAATTTTTGGTATGTAAGCACTAAGTTATATCAAATCCCATTTGGCATTGCTAGAAGAGACAAAGTGGTCCAGCTAAGGAAATGAAAAGAGCCGATGAAACTTAAGATTTTGTCACAATGTAGCAATTGCTACTTTGGAAGCTAAGAGTTAGAAGCTGAGTGACCCACCAAACGAAGATTGGACAACACCCAAACAGCAAAAACAAAATAAATCTAATCAATGGAGAAGTCGATGATTGATGAAATCTATCAGAATTTTGATGCCATGGCCAAAAATAGTGCGCCCCACACAATGTCGACTTTGATAATCTAATGAATGCGACAACGCATGTTTTGCTTGTCATGGAGTTAGGTCATGGGTATTTTGTTCCCATTCAAGCTAATTGTGGACCTCATTCTGCCCCCACAGAACTCATTGCAGTGGCTAGAAATATATCACTCTCATTTTATTTCATGTGTAGGTTGGATTTTAGCCTAAAACTAAAGCGTGGAAAAATACATAGAAGAGGCAAATAGAGGTATGAAAAAAATTTGAACTCGGAGATTTCTTGCCCCCGCTTTGATACTATGAAGGATTTTCTAGGACCCCTATCAACGGTTCTAAAAATTTAAGCTGGTAAAATGAAGGCCTGGTTCCGACAGTTAAATACAACGTTTTACTCACTTCGAGTGAAAAGATTGGAAAGATATAAGTTCCTATGCTGATTGCAGGAAGTTATTGCCCAAGTTCTTACTCTTGCACTATATTCTTTGTTACTTCTGTGGATTGTTATCCGGTCCTCCGATGATGTAAAAGAAGGTTTATTAGAAATGAACTCCATATCGAAACGATTAGAACTATCAAATATATGTAGAGCTCAAAACCCTCAAAAATATAAGAGCCGAAAGCTGTAATTAGAAGTTCCCAATGAAAGAGTTGACTCAAACTCCTAAATTTGAAACGGATTACAGAATGGGTGCATTTGTCGGGTGAGCTTGCTGCATGAGGGAATCCCCATTTGAAGGCCCAGTGGGCCTGTTCGTTGCTATTGGGCCTCGACAGTCGTCTGAATATGGTTTTCGTAGCTAAAATTGGGTTGAAGCACCTCGTTTTTATCAAGATTTGTAGGGTCGTATGAAAATGGTAGGACTTACACATTGATGATGTGGCTCGAGACGGGAATTCGGCGGGCAAAGACGTATTAACTAATTTATAATCTCACCAATAGTTGAGCTACTGTACTAGATTGCCGACCCACATGTCTACTTTGATGCTAAATTGATTGCCTAAACCGACAAGTACGTATACGGAGACGGCCCAAAACAACAAAACCAGGGCTTGAAATGGTCATCAGCTTAAAGCAATTCAACCAGGGGATTCGACAGGCCCAATGGGTCAGAAATTGATGTGACATCGGGTTCCCACCCTCATGGGTTTGGGTCCACTAGCGGTGCCAGATTTCCTTTAGGAAATAGGGATGGCAACCGGTCGAGTTCATCCGAACTGCTCGAGTTTAGCCGAACCGTTCAAGCCGTGGCTTTTGTGATTGAGAAGGAACATTAGTATAGGGCAACGTTTGATTGTCAAGATAAAATCAAGACATGATATTTTTTTTTTTTCTATCTTGTGTTTGGTAAATGCCCAAGAGAGGATAAAGGGAATATAGGAGATATAACTCGGCTAAAAATATCCTAGGAGAGGGGTGAGATAGATCTGGATATGATTTTTCAAGAGAGTAAATACAAGAAGAACCAAGTTTTTTTCCACAACCACTGCCTCTTCTCCATGTCAAGCTGCCTTACTATCGTGCCAGTGCCTCTCTGGCCAAGGGCTGCCTTTTCGATGGTGTCGACCGTCAAGTGTGACTGCCTCTCCAACGACACTAAGCTATGGTCGTCAACAAAATCAAGTATCTCCACAACCTTATTTTTTAATCGATAATTTGGCATGAAATGAGATTATATCTCTCGTTCTTTAATTGTTTGAACCTTTCCAACATTCGAAAGAGGTCTCGTCATGTTATAAAAACTCAAAATTGATCATCAACGTTTAAAAAAATAGCTCTCTTGAACGATCTGCATGAGTAATATCCAACTTGTGAAAATTTTTTGAATAGTTCCAACGTTTAGCACTTATTTACTCACGCAACAAGACAGTGAGTAAAGCCAATGCTCATTTCAAAGGATTCGACTCCAAATTAAAACCTCTAATTCTACTGAGTTTGCTCAATCAATGTCCTACCCGAATTTAGATAGCACAAACTTTTACTCAACAATAAATCATTCATCAAAACTCATCATTGAATAATTTCTAAAGCAATCTAATATTTAAGCAAAATAGAGTTGATCTCAGTTGTGCATTACCTTTGCTTATCCAACGTTATATTCGCAGTTCACCAAACAGTAGATAAGATATGAAAAAATCCTTATATTTCTTATCCTGTCCTATCTTTATTAGAAATCTGAATTACCAAACGCAACCTAAGATTTTGATCAGGCCACAGACTACGTACAAGGGGGCAACCATCACTATTCAAAATTTGGACAAGCGTCACTAGATGGCTCAAGTGAGGCTCGCACATCTTCATCAACCTCAAACAAGGGCCGTAATAACCCGATGAGGAGGAGGAGAGGGAGCGAGGTGTTGGCAACAACAAGACAATGTCTATAGCAAATTTGAGGGTTTAGTAGTATTAGGATTATGCACATATGCGTAACAAAATAAAAGAGTAATTATTCCCATCTCCCATGTGGGATAATTTTATCCGAGTTATGCCCTTTTTTATATTCGACGTTATCATGTCTTGAGAAGGCACCAAACATAAAATATGTTAAATTTTATCATATCCTAAATTTTATCATGGCCATCAAACGTAGCAAAAAAAAAACATGAAGAAAAATTTATTGAAAATCTAGATAGAAATAATCGCACTTGATCTCTAAATAACAAAAAAAAAAGTGATTTTCTTGTTGGGTCATTCGATCTATCTCTGGGAATTAAACTAACGGGGGAGGAATGGGAGCAGCCAGTGGTCGGCCACCTCCGATCACAGTATGCTGTCGAGCACTCCGTGGACCGTAGGATCTTTGAAGGACAGACTTTCCCACAGCCATCGATGGGATTTACGGGGCCCACATGCCGCCGTCCGAGGAAACCGTTGACCATGTCTTGATGACGGTGGTCGCCTTAAGGCTAATCATCCTTAATCATCCCTCAGTTAAACAGTAATTCTGACAAAGCCACCCGCATTAAGCAAAAAGGCAGAGCGTTCGTACTGCATTAACACTTCAGAGCACTCAACTTTTCTTCGTGGGGGGCGTATTCATTGGAATACAGTGGAAAGAAAAAAGAGACCACCTTTTAATGTGGCTTGCAACATAAGATTTGCTAATTCCGGTCTAATATCATTTATTTAATATATGGTTAGTAAAGTATTAGTTGGCTTTTCACTTGTGAAAAGATACTAGAAGTGCCAAAATATGTGTATGACACTCACTTTAGCGCCAAATTTTTCGCCAGCTCCTTAAGTGCAAAATAAGAAAAGAGGTGATCATTTAGGTGTCAAATCACAGAGATTCCTGTCAAATTGATTACATGACATTTATTATTAAATTTGTAAAATTACATGGCAATTTTTTTAAAAAGAAATAGTCTACGTAGAGTCCACACGAAAATCTTTTTAAAAATCCAGTCCATGTGGACTTTTAAAACTTAAAAGCTAAATTTTTTTTTTAAAATAAATTAAACTAGAAAATAAGATAAAAATTTTAAAAAAAAAAGTTTAGGCTTGTAGCGGCGAGGGTTGTCCACCCCACCATCACTACAATGGATGGTGAGGGTGAGGAATGGCTAAGCATCATCCTCGAGCCCTAGCCAGTGGTCGGTAGTGGTGAGGGCTGCAACCCTTTCCTTTCTTTTTTTAAACCCTTTTTTTAGTTTAATTTTTAAATTTTTAATAGTTTTTTCAACTTTTAGCTTTTTTTTTTTATTTCTAATGAGCATCCTCTAGTGAGCCATGTAGGATTAGGTTACTAATAAAAAAAATGCCACTAAGATTTTCGACAATGCCGACCGGAGTTGGAATTCAACTAATCGTTTTAAAAAACAAATGACATTAAAGTGAGCGTCGTAGACAAATTTCAATACTTCTAGTGTTCTTTTGCCATTTTCCACTTGTCTATCTTTTTGTGAGAGACCTTGAAGGGTTTCTTTTTGTACTTTCGTTTTCTTATCAATATCAAAAGAATTAGAGTATGAAATATGAAATAACGATTATTTGTCGACTTAGACTTTTGGGTGGACCGACACGAGCTCCACATGATCATACAGTCGAGCAAGTATCTTGTGCTAAGGATGGAGTCAAATACTAACTCATTTAGTGAAGACTTAAACAAGTTAAGACTGTTGTCATTAGAATAAATTGCAATGACATAAGAAGGAGGTACTTGGCCTGATATGGTACAGTCTAATCTATTAAGTAGAAAAAGATTACATGTGTATTACGGTTGTGACAACGATCGACGGCGACGACTACGACAACAATGGCCGCTTGCCTTATCTCACTAAGTGCTGTCGATTTTATACATATAGTGATGATAGTAGTTCGATCTTATAGTAGATCTAATGACAGTATAAACCTCGTGAAGAAGTAATATTTGATAAAGAAAATTTGTAAATAAGGGCTTGAAGTGTCCGTATTTTCTCAAATAAGAACATGAAATGAGTTTGTTTTCAATAGATATCTGAGATGGTTATGTTAGTCTCAAACAAGGGTATGAAATGATCATGACAGTTTCAAATAAGAGCTCGACTTCTCCGGCTAGCTAAGCATTCCAACCGGCCAAGCGCGTTTTCGTCCAAAGACAATTCTAATTTCTTTTCTTTAATTTTTTTTCCTCATTTTCTTTTTTTTTTCTTTGTTACAGCCGATTGGTGAGGGCCTGACGACCCTCTCCTAGGTTTGGCGAGAGCAACCCTTAGATAAAAGGCCAATAGCCTTATGTCAGCTTCGTCTACGGCATAAACTTTAAAGAAGAGAGCTATGAAGGCTATAATAACTAAAGATTTCAGAAGATAAGACCCGTGGCTTCGAGGCGATCTTGGCCGTCCCTCTCCAGACATCGCTAGTGGCCAACCAGGAAAGAAAAACGGAAAAAGGCAAGAAAAAAATGTAAAGGATGAAAATGCCCTCATCAACTGAAAGGTCAAATCTTTATTCGACATCGTCATAACCATTTCAGATCCTTATTTGAAATTTTCCCTTTAACAAATTTTGACCTTACGAATGCTTGCCATTCGTATGCGAGGTAAGTAAGAAGCCCACAAAAACAAAGTCGAGAAAAGAGACCTCGAGTTCAATGACTGCACTCGAAACAAAACACACCTACGGTGTTCATTTCCATGAAAACCTCCAAAGAGAAGAAAAAAAAAAGACGATAGAACAGGTAGAACTCAAGACGCACTTGCGGAATCATTGCAATAAAAAAAAAAAAGAGTACTGAGGCGCTGCACAGCAGTTTTGCCACTCTCGGTCCGCAATAAAACCCTAGCAATCGAGTTTGACTTTGCAACGTTATTGTTACGCATGCCAGACAGAGCCCGATGGACACCAGCTCCTCCACTACTTCATATGTCCTCCTCTCTTCTCTTTTTCCTAAACATGTCCAACACAGTACGAACATCAAAGCCACCACCAGTTCAGGCCTGTATCAGATCCATGGCAGGCCGTATACCTTCCATGTATGTGGAGGGGTTGGACTTTCTTGCCTGTTTTTCTTCTCCCCCCCCCAACTTTGCGTCGTGCGGTCAACTCGCATGCACTCAGATCTGTCGATGTTGTTCCTCGTGGAAAGTGGGTGGTCTGAGTGTTTTGATCACGGGATCCAATACACTAATGTGTAGGTGGTGTTCTCTTTGAAAAAGATCCGGATCGGAAATGGTCGTGATGCTTTTGAGAATAGCGTGGATTCACATGCGGCATCAAAATTACAGGCGATTTTATGTCGAAATTATGAAACGACCGAGCACGTGGGTCTTATGAACTCCGATCAGTGGCGGCGAAAATAAAATAATAGGTGACGATTATACTGAAGGGTGCCGCCGTCGAACTTTCTACGATTACTGCGCCAGGAAAGGGATTAGCCGCATCATTAGCAACTAAATCATAAGATGGGATATGAGCAATGGTGATGGCCCAATACCCTAACCTGGCACAACCTCAACACAGAATGTTCCACTTGAACCCTACTTTAGACAAACAATCAATACAAAGGAAAGAGGAAACACGACATTTTACAGCTAATGTCGTACCTCCCTTCACCTTTAAAAGAGAGAACACTCAAAGATACTTGACCCGCTTTGTGTTTCTTTTCTCGGCCGAATGGCCCACTTTGTAATTACTTGCAATCCCCCCCCCCCCCCCCCCCCCCCGTAAATAGTAATTAATGATGGTTTTGACAGCTGTAAAACCATATGTAATTACTCTTTACATCGAAATGCGCATATGTAACGTCTTAAGGCGGCAAGCCAACGTGGACAAGGCAGGTGCCACTTTAGCAATCGTGGTGCCCGTAAATAGTCAAAAAGACGTTTTCTTCTGCATATAATGAAAATAATATAACTCGAGTGCTATGAATGACATTTTTTGGGTAAGGTTAATTTTTTTTTTTTGGGTAGGATGAAATGACATTGTTCTCACCAAACAAACAAAAGGACGTCGTTTGTAAGCTAATTATGAGGTTTCAAGCGAGTAAGAGGGGGAGATTCAATTTAATTTTGTGAAGAAGTCTAAGCCCCGGTTTCATCTACCTCCCTCTCTCTCGAAATCTGATTTGAAGCCCGAATATTTGGTTCGAAAGAAATTTCATTTTTGATGGTTTATCGAAGCCATGTCTGCTGACATTACGCTCGTTATTTGTCATGTGAGTATTCATTCTGCATGCTCACATTTTAGTCAAAATTATCTCTTGGAATAAATTGGCAACTTTTTTTATTTTCCCGCAACACTTGAAAGGTTAGACCACGATTGTCCCCAGCATGAAATTTGGTGGCTTTCGAAGCATACTTGTATTGACAAAAAAAATAATAATAATAAAAGAAGCAATTCTTGAATAGCCTTTTTTTTTTTTTTAAGACAAAAGGACTTAAACCACGCTTTTCTAAATTGGGCTCTAGCCCATAGCCCAATGGGCCTCTGTGGAGTCTCCTGACCCGGCCCGCCCGACCAATGACATAACCATGGTCAACGGTCAACGTCTCGGTCCTTTTGAATAGCGGACCATCAAACATGCAATTTTACCAATTTAATGCAAGGCAAGGACGACACGTGCTTGAAGGGTTTGTCGGACCATCTAAAGTCATGCTATATATCCTCGGAAAATGAAATTATTGCACATGAACATCAATTTTCATTTAAAAAAAAATCGAGAGGTTTCTTTTCCCTCGTGCATTTTATGCACATCTAGCTAACTTCGAATTTGAGAGTCGTTTGAAGTCCTTATAAATTTTCTGTGATATTTTTATTAATTAAAACAACTGTTAAGTACCGAACGAAAAAAAGCTTAAAAACGAAATTTGAGTTTTAGTAATGTGAACCAAAACACGCTCTAATTATTCTACCTCATATAGAAAGTGGTCCAAAAGTTGAAGAAAAGATCTTCACCCACTAATGACAATTTTCCATTATGTACAGTGATAATCTGGAAATAAAATTTCTAATTTCAAATAAGAGTATATCTCGCTTTTTTTTTCTGTCATTTATTTTGTTTATCTAATTTTAAGCTCAAGTTTAGTAATTTGTCTATTTATTTACGGATTAAAGTTGTGTCGGACTTAAACCACAAGACACCATCAAGTCGAGGTTAAGTTTTCAAAAGCTAATCTGATCAAGCTCTAACAAAATCTCGTGCCCAATATTTGAACTAATCAGAGTAAGCACTTTTCACATAATTCGGTTATATATATAACCGAATTATGTGAAAAGTGCTTACTCTTGATTAGTTCAAATATTGGGCACGAGATTTTGTTAGAGCTTGATCAGATTAGCTTTTGAAACTTAACCTCGACTTGATGGTGTCTTGTGGTTTAAGTCCGACACAACTTTAATCCGTAAATAAATAGACAAATTACTAAACTTGAGCTTAAAATTAGATAAACAAAATAAATGACAGAAAAAAAAAGCGAGATATACTCTTATTTGAAATTAGAAATTTTATTTCCAGATTATCACTGTACATAATGGAAAATTGTCATTAGTGGGTGAAGATCTTTTCTTCAACTTTTGGACCACTTTCTATATGAGGTAGAATAATTAGAGCGTGTTTTTGGTTCACATTACTAAAACTCAAATTTCGTTTTTAAGCTTTTTTTCGTTCGTACTTAACAGTTGTTTTAATTAATAAAAATTCACAGAAAATTTATAAAGGACTTCAAACGACTCTCAAATTCGAAGTTAGCTAGATGTGCATAAAATGCACGAGGAAAAGACACCTCTCGATTTTTTTAATGAAAATTGATGTTCATGTGCAATAATTTCATTTTCCGAGGATATATAGCATGACTTTAGATGGTCCGACAAACCCTTCAGCACGTGTCGTCCTTGCCTTGCATTAAATTGGTAAAATTGCATGTTTGATGGTCCGCTATTCAAAGGACCGAGACGTTGACCGTTGACCCATGGTTATGTCATTGGTCGGGCGGGCCGGGTCAGGAGACTCCACAGAGGCCCATTGGGCTTGGCTAGAGCCCAATTTAGAAAAGCGTGGTTTAAGTCCTTTTGTCTTAAAAAAAAAAAAAAGGCTATTCAAGAATTGCTTCTTTTATTATTATTATTTTTTTTGTCAATACAAGTATTGCTTCGAAAGCCACCAAATTTCATGCTGGGGACAATCGTGGTCTAACCTTTCAAGTGTTGCGGGAAAATAAAAAAAGTTGCCAATTTTATTCCAAGAGATAATTTTGACTAAAATGTGAGCATGCAGAATGAATACTCACATGACAAATAACGAGCGTAATGTCAGCAGACATGGCTTCGATAAACCATCAAAAATGAAATTTCTTTCGAACCAAATATTCGGGCTTCAAATCAGATTCGAGAGAGAGGGAGGTAGATGAAACCGGGGCTTAGACTTCTTCACAAAATTAAATTGAATCTCCCCCTCTTACTCGCTTGAAACCTCATAATTAGCTTACAACGACGTCCTTTTGTTTGTTTGGTGAGAACAATGTCATTTCATCCTTACCCAAAAAAAAAATTAACCTTACCCAAAAAATGTCATTTCATAGCACTCGAGTTATATTATTTTCATTATATGCAGAAGAAAACGTCTTTTTGACTATTTACGGGCACCACGATTGCTAAAGTGGCACCTGCCTTGTCCACGTTGGCTTGCCGCCTTAAGACGTTACATATGCGCATTTCGATGTAAAGAGTAATTACATATGGTTTTACAGCTGTCAAAACCATCATTAATTACTATTTACGGGGGGGGGGGGGGGGGGGATTGCAAGTAATTACAAAGTGGGCCATTCGGCCGAGAAAAGAAACACAAAGCGGGTCAGTATCTTTTGAGTGTTCTCTCTTTTAAAGGTGAAGGGAGGTACGACATTAGCTGTAAAATGTCGTGTTTTCCTCTTTCCTTTGTATTGATTGTTTGTCTAAAGTAGGGTTCAAGTGGAACATTCTGTGTTGAGTTGTGCCAGGTTAGGGTATTGGGCCATCACCATTGCTCATATCCCATCTTATGATTTAGTTGCTAATGATGCGGCTAATCCCTTTTCCTGGCGCAGTAATCGTAGAAGTTCGACGGCGGCACCTTCAGTATAATCGTCACCTATTATTTTATTTTCGCCGCCACTGATCGGAGTTCATAAGACCCACGTGCTCGGTCGTTTCATAATTTCGACATAAAATCGCCTGTAATTTTGATGCCGCATGTGAATCCACGCTATTCTCAAAAGCATCACGACCATTTCCGATCCGATCTTTTTCAAAGAGAACACCACCTACACATTAGTGTATTGGATCCCCGTGATCAAAACACTCAGACCACCCACTTTCCACGAGGAACAACATCGACAGATCTGAGTGCATGCGAGTTGACCGCACGACGCAAAGTTGGGGGGGGAGAAGAAAACAGGCAAGAAAGTCCAACCCCTCCACATACATGGAAGGTATACGGCCTGCCATGGATCTGATACAGGCCTGAACTGGTGGTGGCTTTGATGTTCGTACTGTGTTGGACATGTTTAGGAAAAAAGAGAAGAGAGGAGGACATATGAAGTAGTGGAGGAGCTGGTGTCCATCGGGCTCTGTCTGGCATGCGTAACAATAACGTTGCAAAGTCAAACTCGATTGCTAGGGTTTTATTGCGGACCGAGAGTGGCAAAACTGCTGTGCAGCGCCTCAGTACTCTTTTCTTTTTTTTTATTGCAATGATTCCGCAAGTGCGTCCTTGAGTTCTACCTGTTCTATCGTCTTTTTTTTTTCTTCTCTTTGGAGGTTTTCATGGAAATGAACACCGTAGGTGTGTTTTGTTTCGAGTGCAGTCATTGAACTCGAGGTCTCTTTTCTCGACTTTTGTTTTTGTGGGCTTCTTACTTACCTCGCATACGAATGGCAAGCATTCGTAAGGTCAAATTTGTTAAAGGGAAAATTTCAAATAAGGATCTGAAATGGTTATGACGATGTCGAATAAAGATTTGACCTTTCAGTTGATGAGGGCATTTTCATCCTTTACATTTTTTTCTTGCCCTTTTTCCGTTTTTCTTTCCTGGTTGGCCACTAGCGATGTCTGGAGAGGACGGCCAAGATCGCCCTCGAAGCCACGGTCTTATCTTCTGAAATCTTTAGTTATTATTAGCCTTCATAGCTCTCTTCTTTAAAGTTTATGCCGTAGACGAAGCTGACATAAGGCTATTGGCCTTTTATCTAAGGGTTGCTCTCGCCAAACCTAGGAGAGGGTCGTCAGGCCCTCACCAATCGTCTGTAACAAAGAAAAAAAAAAGAAAATGAGGAAAAAATTAAAGAAAAGAAATTAGAATTGTCTTTGGACGAAACGCGCTTGGCCGGTTGGAATGCTTAGCTAGCCGGAGAAGTCGAGCTCTTATTTGAAACTGTCATGATCATTTCATACCCTTGTTTGAGACTAACATAACCATCTCAGATATCTATTTGAAAACAAACTCATTTCATGTTCTTATTTGAGAAAATACGGACACTTCAAGCCCTTATTTACAAATTTTCTTTATCAAATATTACTTCTTCACGAGGTTTATACTGTCATTAGATCTACTATAAGATCGAACTACTATCATCACTATATGTATAAAATCGACAGCACTTAGTGAGATAAGGCAAGCGGCCATTGTTGTCGTAGTCGTCGCCGTCGATCGTTGTCACAACCGTAATACACATGTAATCTTTTTCTACTTAATAGATTAGACTGTACCATATCAAGGCCAAGTACCTCCTTCTTATGTCATTGCAATTTATTCTAATGACAACAGTCTTAACTTGTTTAAGTCTTCACTAAATGAGTTAGTATTTGACTCCATCCTTAGCACAAGATACTTGCTCGACTGTATGATCATGTGGAGCTCGTGTCGGTCCACCAAAAGTCTAAGTCGACAAATAATCGTTATTTCATATTTCATACTCTAATTCTTTTGATATTGATAAGAAAACGAAAGTACAAAAAGAAACCCTTCAAGGTCTCTCACAAAAAGATAGACAAGTGGAAATGGCAAAAGAACACTAGAAGTATTGAAATTTGTCTACGACGCTCACTTTAATGTCATTTGTTTTTTAAACGATTAGTTGAATTCCAACTCCGGTCGGCATTGTCGAAAATCTTAGTGGCATTTTTTTTTTATTAGTAACCTAATCCTACATGGCTCACTAGAGGATGCTCATTAGAAATAAAAAAAAAAGCTAAAAGTTGAAAAACTATTAAAAATTTAAAAATTAAACTAAAAAAAGGGTTTAAAAAAAGAAAGGAAAGGGTTGCAGCCCTCACCACTACCGACCACTGGCTAGGGCTCGAGGATGATGCTTAGCCATTCCTCACCCTCACCATCCATTGTAGTGATGGTGGGGTGGACAACCCTCGCCGCTACAAGCCTAAACTTTTTTTTTAAAATTTTTATCTTATTTTCTAGTTTAATTTATTTTAAAAAAAAAATTTAGCTTTTAAGTTTTAAAAGTCCACATGGACTGGATTTTTAAAAAGATTTTCGTGTGGACTCTACGTAGACTATTTCTTTTTAAAAAATTGCCATGTAATTTTACAAATTTAATAATAAATGTCATGTAATCAATTTGACAGAATCTCTGTGATTTGACACCTAAATGATCACCTCTTTTCTTATTTTGCACTTAAGGAGCTGGCGAAAAATTTTGGCGCTAAAGTGAGTGTCATACACATATTTTGGCACTTCTAGTATCTTTTCACAAGTGAAAAGCCAACTAATACTTTACTAACCATATATTAAATAAATGATATTAGACCGGATTAGCAAATCTTATGTTGCAAGCCACATTAAAAGGTGGTCTCTTTTTTTCTTTCCACTGTATTCCAATGATACGCCCCCCACGAAGAAAAGTTGAGTGCTCTGAAGTGTTAATGCAGTACGAACGCTCTGCCTTTTTGCTTAATGCGGGTGGCTTTGTCAGAATTACTGTTTAACTGAGGGATGATTAAGGATGATTAGCCTTAAGGCGACCACCGTCATCAAGACATGGTCAACGGTTTCCTCGGACGGCGGCATGTGGGCCCCGTAAATCCATCGATGGCTGTGGGAAAGTCTGTCCTTCAAAGATCCTACGGTCCACGGAGTGCTCGACAGCATACTGTGATCGGAGGTGGCCGACCACTGGCTGCTCCCATTCCTCCCCCGTTAGTTTAATTCCCAGAGATAGATCGAATGACCCAACAAGAAAATCACTTTTTTTTTTGTTATTTAGAGATCAAGTGCGATTATTTCTATCTAGATTTTCAATAAATTTTTCTTCATGTTTTTTTTTTGCTACGTTTGATGGCCATGATAAAATTTAGGATATGATAAAATTTAACATATTTTATGTTTGGTGCCTTCTCAAGACATGATAACGTCGAATATAAAAAAGGGCATAACTCGGATAAAATTATCCCACATGGGAGATGGGAATAATTACTCTTTTATTTTGTTACGCATATGTGCATAATCCTAATACTACTAAACCCTCAAATTTGCTATAGACATTGTCTTGTTGTTGCCAACACCTCGCTCCCTCTCCTCCTCCTCATCGGTTATTACGGCCCTTGTTTGAGGTTGATGAAGATGTGCGAGCCTCACTTGAGCCATCTAGTGACGCTTGTCCAAATTTTGAATAGTGATGGTTGCCCCCTTGTACGTAGTCTGTGGCCTGATCAAAATCTTAGGTTGCGTTTGGTAATTCAGATTTCTAATAAAGATAGGACAGGATAAGAAATATAAGGATTTTTTCATATCTTATCTACTGTTTGGTGAACTGCGAATATAACGTTGGATAAGCAAAGGTAATGCACAACTGAGATCAACTCTATTTTGCTTAAATATTAGATTGCTTTAGAATTATTCAATGATGAGTTTTGATGAATGATTTATTGTTGAGTAAAAGTTTGTGCTATCTAAATTCGGGTAGGACATTGATTGAGCAAACTCAGTAGAATTAGAGGTTTTAATTTGGAGTCGAATCCTTTGAAATGAGCATTGGCTTTACTCACTGTCTTGTTGCGTGAGTAAATAAGTGCTAAACGTTGGAACTATTCAAAAAATTTTCACAAGTTGGATATTACTCATGCAGATCGTTCAAGAGAGCTATTTTTTTTAAACGTTGATGATCAATTTTGAGTTTTTATAACATGACGAGACCTCTTTCGAATGTTGGAAAGGTTTCAACAATTAAAGAACGAGAGATATAATCTCATTTCATGCCAAATTATCGATTAAAAAATAAGGTTGTGGAGATACTTGATTTTGTTGACGACCATAGCTTAGTGTCGTTGGAGAGGCAGTCACACTTGACGGTCGACACCATCGAAAAGGCAGCCCTTGGCCAGAGAGGCACTGGCACGATAGTAAGGCAGCTTGACATGGAGAAGAGGCAGTGGTTGTGGAAAAAAACTTGGTTCTTCTTGTATTTACTCTCTTGAAAAATCATATCCAGATCTATCTCACCCCTCTCCTAGGATATTTTTAGCCGAGTTATATCTCCTATATTCCCTTTATCCTCTCTTGGGCATTTACCAAACACAAGATAGAAAAAAAAAAATATCATGTCTTGATTTTATCTTGACAATCAAACGTTGCCCTATACTAATGTTCCTTCTCAATCACAAAAGCCACGGCTTGAACGGTTCGGCTAAACTCGAGCAGTTCGGATGAACTCGACCGGTTGCCATCCCTATTTCCTAAAGGAAATCTGGCACCGCTAGTGGACCCAAACCCATGAGGGTGGGAACCCGATGTCACATCAATTTCTGACCCATTGGGCCTGTCGAATCCCCTGGTTGAATTGCTTTAAGCTGATGACCATTTCAAGCCCTGGTTTTGTTGTTTTGGGCCGTCTCCGTATACGTACTTGTCGGTTTAGGCAATCAATTTAGCATCAAAGTAGACATGTGGGTCGGCAATCTAGTACAGTAGCTCAACTATTGGTGAGATTATAAATTAGTTAATACGTCTTTGCCCGCCGAATTCCCGTCTCGAGCCACATCATCAATGTGTAAGTCCTACCATTTTCATACGACCCTACAAATCTTGATAAAAACGAGGTGCTTCACCCAATTTTAGCTACGAAAACCATATTCAGACGACTGTCGAGGCCCAATAGCAACGAACAGGCCCACTGGGCCTTCAAATGGGGATTCCCTCATGCAGCAAGCTCACCCGACAAATGCACCCATTCTGTAATCCGTTTCAAATTTAGGAGTTTGAGTCAACTCTTTCATTGGGAACTTCTAATTACAGCTTTCGGCTCTTATATTTTTTGAGGGTTTTGAGCTCTACATATATTTGATAGTTCTAATCGTTTCGATATGGAGTTCATTTCTAATAAACCTTCTTTTACATCATCGGAGGACCGGATAACAATCCACAGAAGTAACAAAGAATATAGTGCAAGAGTAAGAACTTGGGCAATAACTTCCTGCAATCAGCATAGGAACTTATATCTTTCCAATCTTTTCACTCGAAGTGAGTAAAACGTTGTATTTAACTGTCGGAACCAGGCCTTCATTTTACCAGCTTAAATTTTTAGAACCGTTGATAGGGGTCCTAGAAAATCCTTCATAGTATCAAAGCGGGGGCAAGAAATCTCCGAGTTCAAATTTTTTTCATACCTCTATTTGCCTCTTCTATGTATTTTTCCACGCTTTAGTTTTAGGCTAAAATCCAACCTACACATGAAATAAAATGAGAGTGATATATTTCTAGCCACTGCAATGAGTTCTGTGGGGGCAAGAATGAGGTCCACAATTAGCTTGAATGGGAACAAAATACCCATGACCTAACTCCATGACAAGCAAAACATGCGTTGTCGCATTCATTAGATTATCAAAGTCGACATTGTGTGGGGCGCACTATTTTTGGCCATGGCATCAAATTCTGATAGATTTCATCAATCATCGACTTCTCCATTGATTAGATTTATTTTGTTTTTGCTGTTTGGGTGTTGTCCAATCTTCGTTTGGTGGGTCACTCAGCTTCTAACTCTTAGCTTCCAAAGTAGCAATTGCTACATTGTGACAAAATCTTAAGTTTTCATCGGCTCTTTTCATTTCCTTAGCTGGACCACTTTGTCTCTTCTAGCAATGCCATGGGATTTGATATAACTTAGTGCTTACATACCAAAAATTAATTTTTTCTTCCGGGTGGGCCTTGGTTTACTATATACAGTTGTAAATGTGGGGCCATCTTTGGTGGAAATGGCTTTGTTTTTGTTTAGATCAGTCCTTGAAAGAAAAGGACATATTGACACACATGTCATTCATTGAGCTTCTTTATATATAAGCTCTTCTCTTCATATGGAATACCATAAAGATCAATGTGTGGCTTTACATTTTTAAGGGTCCTGTACACACATTGAGTGTTATACGAAGTTTCACTAAGATCAATGTGGTGCTCCAAATTAATCTCATGAGTTGTCTAGAACGGTATCAACATCCAATTCACACTCACGATGACGGTACAAGTAGAACAAACACATGCGATTTCGACAGAAATAAACCCAGAGTTGAGTTCGATCTGGACTGGTTAAACATGTTAAGGTTAGGATTCGTTGTAATACTAATTTCTCTTAATGTCGAAACTGAAGTTTTAAAAAGAATTAGATACATGGATTGATCATCACGTGGCATGTAGTCACACTTATTCGAGATGCCAAAATCAATCATAATCTTTAATAGTAGAATGTGTAAACTTATAGTGATCCGGGAACAGAAAGGAAATATATGAATCCACCTAGTATTGTATGTTATATCGTTTGTAGGGTTTAGACGTTTCCGCACCTAAACAACTAAGTTGTGTTATCTAATTCCTAAATACTTGTGTTACTAAGTTGCTCCATGTAATTCATGCCAAGGGTACACATGTCCAACTTTCAAGAATTCCTTTTTTTTTTTTTGGGTTGCTTGCTTTTTTGGGCCAGTTGGGTTTCCTTTTTCGTTTTTTCCTATTTAATTATATTGCACTGGCAAGTTTTATCGTGTGGACCATAGATCTTGCACAGCGCATCTAACATTGACATGAGCTCTGTTGTGAAGGCAGCGATCCACCTTCCAACTTGCGATGCTTATAAAAAGACAGAAAACCAGAACAGGAAGATCTGATTGATGGAATCAGCATCCTCAAAAGGAGCGTAAACTCCACTTTTTGCTGGATTCGATTATTGACCAGTCATTACAGAGAAAAACAGAGAGTTAAGAAAAGATGTTGAAAGCAGTCAACTGCTCTAAGCCAACCTTTTTTCTCTTACCATTCTTGCACTTCTTGGATAACGCCGAGGTTT